>PDGT01000034.1:3335937-3465892 GCA_003671415.1 Megathymus violae
GGTCGCATCCGATGAAGGCTTAGGGGCCACAAGGCCAAAGCCAACCGGGTGGTGTTTAGTGGGTAACCTTCGGGAGTCCCACATAACCAGAGCAGCCGGCTGCCTGGTATGCATAAGGCATTCACCACCCCCCTCCCCCGCTTCCGGAGGGTAGCCCACTACCATCTCTGGGCGCAAAAAAAAAAAAAAAAGAACGACTTATACGTAAGAAAACTTATGTGTGCATAATCTTTGGTCTACATGAGCGATTTTAAGATTTTGTTATGCATTTTAGTTCCATTTATTTTTTTAATTAAATCGAAAAAAGTTCTGAAAAGTATTTTGAACTTCATTATCTATAATACTATACGATATATTTCTATTAAATTGTACTAAAACCCACATACGTAATAATAGCACCTTCTGTAAAATCTATATTTTAAAATCAAGGGTGTCTTATGAGCACTTAAATGGCACTTGAATACTAATATTATTTAAAACTTACTTTTCAGGAAAGGTGTTCCTTAACCACAAATACAATACAAAGCAATTTCGATCTACACACTAAAGTTACAGTCATCAGTCATATATAACTTTGTTTGATGGATAAATCAATGGAGTGTAGGAAATCGAAATATTGGCCAAAAAAGCACACCTCGTTTTAAATTATAAACTTCGCTGTAAAAATCGTCAATTTAATTTACATTTGTGACCCAGCTCACATAGATCTACACTCCTTTATTTGAGGCGTGACAAGTGTCCCTGAAGCATTCATATTTAATTATTGCTCGGCCAACGGATTGTGTTGTCTAGTAAGTTGGATGAGTGACCGCTAATGACAACATTCCTTAATCGTTTCATACTTCGAAAGGCACGCTAAGCTGTTTGTCCCAGGTGTTATCGTTAAATAGCAGTCAGTAAGTATGTTAGGTCTCGAGCGACATAAAAACTTCCAACATTTGGGTTGGCTACTAACAGCTTCGTTAATTCACATTGTAGCAGCGAGTTAGAGTACACTCCAGGTGAAATGTAAATAGAAAGGCAACCCTTATAGTAGGTTACTAATTACTGGAAGCTATAGATGATCAAGAGTTACGATAGCCACTCATATTGAACAGACTGCATTTCCATCTACATATATTCATAAGGATTAGTAACAGGAAAAGTTACATAGTAACCACCGAGAACTGGTTCTATTTCAAAGTGATATCTTTCAGTGTATATAAAGATATAATATATATAGAGGAGTTAGTTTTGAGGCATTAATCTTGAGCATAGAAATCTAAAGTATTGTCTTTCGACGCATGAAATGAATGTGTATAGTAAACACAGCCTACAATTTTTATAATTTCTTACAAAAAACTCTTGAATATGGTTTATGAAGCCTCCGGATACACATATTAACCTAACCCACCGATCTCTTGCTTGGGCTCATCTCCAGAAAAGTATGATAGAAAGTACGAGCTCTACCTATACCACTATCCCTTTTTTACAGTAAAATGTCTTCTTAACGGGGAGGCAATACATTTGATATGACCATCAAAACGAAACCGAGACATTCCGACATCACAATTAGAAATTCAATTTGAATATCGAGTACTCTTCGTATCAACGTAAGACGTATCAACGCCGGTCAACGACATCCAAACTCGAGTTTCAAATCAATTGAATACGCATGTACAGTATTAGAACTACAAGTTTAAAAACCGATAGGCGGCCTGGCATGTTTCACTCGGCGAACGCTATCGTAATAAATCACGAGGTACTCGCGGGCAAAGCTGCAGTTTATTTTAAAAAACTAAACACAATAACATCGGTAAATCAACGTATGTACATATTCTCTGTATTGCGCAAGTTTCACGCCAGTAAGTGTCATTACCATTTATTATTATAAAGCCAAATATAACTAAAATGTAAACCTTTACAAGTCCTTGTAGCTCGGGACCAGATACGAGCTACGGTATCACCTGCCTGTCGTAAAATGCGACTAAAAGGGGATTTCCGGGGTTGTGGGCAGCTATGGTGGGAGCTCGAACCGTCCGGCTAGCAACCCTGGGCAGGACGACAGTATATGTGGCCGCGTACCGTCGATAAGATCGGATGGTGCGGGACGGGGCATGTTGTCCCTCCCGGGTGGGTCCGACAGGGGCACCGCGCACAGAGGACTCCGATTGAGTTCCTATGGAGATCCCGGAGTCTTCTACATAGCGCTGAAGAA
Source organism: Megathymus violae (assembly GCA_003671415.1). Taxonomy (NCBI): domain Eukaryota; kingdom Metazoa; phylum Arthropoda; class Insecta; order Lepidoptera; family Hesperiidae; genus Megathymus; species Megathymus violae. The sequence goes on from PDGT01000034.1 coordinate 3,338,135, forward strand.
TATTACCGGGGCGATTTTAGTGCAGTGAAAATCCCACATAATCTGGCATCGCTCCCATGGCACCGGGTACCTTTTGGAAATTTCCCCCTCGAAAAAAAAACGTACGTCCCCAAACACAAAACAATAGTTAATTATTTTCATCAGTATTTTTAATCAATTATTTTAATAACAATGTATTAGTTATTACAATATTTAGAAAAAAAGAAAAACAATTATCAACATTATTTATTAAACTTTTATCTACTATCTGTGAGATCAAATATGTATCTGATCTAATATTATGATATGAAAAGGTGCATAGAATAAAACCTATCTATCTAGGATCAGCCCATAATATCAGTAATAAATGTGTATGTCAATACCATCCTTATCTGAGCAGAGATGTGAGGTGTGTGTGATGGTGTAAAAGAGAAATAGAGAAAAATGTCAAAAACATTTTATTTTGGTATTTATATCGATAACAAAATCCATTTAGCCTCGTTTCGATTACCGTCGAGGTAGAAATTTTAATGATGAGTTTAGATTTCTGTTCTCAGTCTGGGTGTTTGTATTCTTACCTTGTCGTATGTCGTCTAGGCACTTATGCCACAGAAAATCCTAATGTGGGACTATGAGTGTGTAACGTCATTAATTTATTTCAATAATTAAAAAAATAACAGATCATGCCCAACTCATTATGAGTACATATTACTAAAGTAGTATAGCAATAACCATGGAATTATTAGTAGCATGCTAAAGAGCCTGTGACCCATTCAGTAGTGACCCTCCCCGCTGAGCTATAGAAACCGGGTGAATCCCCGGCTGGGACAGAAATTTATGTGACTGATAAATGAATATTCTAGGCTTTTAGTAGTTTGATTAGACAATATATATTAATTGTGATTTTAAGTGCGGAAATGTATACGTTGTACGATTATTTATTGTTTATAATCTAAAGAAAATGATAAAAATATTTTAAGTTAAAACTATTATTATCATTGTACGGTAATTTAATCAGTTGTTGCATAATCCCATATAGTATTAATAGAATTTTTAATAAATATGATAGAATACAATATTGCATTGTAATAATATTTATTCCAATTTTTTTTCCACATTTTCTCTCACAACGATCTATGTTTTAGTAAATTTCGATATTGTTTGTTGCATGTTATGTAGTTTTTATTTTTTATTTTGGAGTTAATTTATAATTTAAACCATGTAACATTGATTCAGAACGTCAATAACATTTCTCAAACTAGTTTAATATATTACATCGAGTAACGTAACTTCCTGAATTTTTATAGAACTTTTTATTATTTAGCGTAGTCGACGTCCACTATAAAGATTCTTTGAAATTGTTACAGTAAACGAGGTTTGTTGTGGCGACTCTGTGAAAATAGTTGCGCTTGATTTGTTAAGGATCGTGCTTATAAATTAGTTTGTATACGTTACATTACATTCCGTCTTTGTCATAAGTTACCCGTAACTCGTTTTAAGTTACCCTTCTCGAAAACTTGGATAGATTGTTAAATTTCAATGCGTTAACTCACGAATCTTTTGTTATTTGTTAGCACTGAATGCTATGATAATGTCCAAACTGGAATTCTTTACGTATATTTTATTTCATCCCCCGTCATAACACGTATTATGTAGTGATAATTTTCTTTAAAACACAAACGTTCTTGAAAAATAACAGGTGCTACATTATTTAGTAAAATTTACAAATATTTATAAAAATACCATTAACAAGAAGCAAGTAAATAACTTACATTTATCAGAATTAGTAAGTTTCAAAAAAGTTTACGTATATAAAAAACACCAGTCGTTCACAATAACAGTTCAAAAATGGTAATGAGATCTACACTACAGAATAATTACCTGTCAAAATTGTAACATGTTAACGATATATGTATCTTGTAATCACAATTTTGACCAGTTACCTGCAATTGTACTTAAAAAATATTTTGTTGTTTTTCCTTTCCCCAGGAATCGGACCAAAGTTTATTGAGCGGAGAATTGACTTAGCTTTCACTAGTTATAAATACATAGTTCACTTGTTATAAGTTTATGTATTATAAATCAATCAATCAATCAATATAAATCAATCAATAATTTGATTGGTATTTCGTTTGATCGATTACATGAAAACCAAGTCACATTGTAAAATTTTTAATATCCAAGCCCGAGCCGTTTATTCACGCACGATTTCACTGTCGCAAAATGCAATTTACAGTAAATTATGTAGATATTAATAAGGTTAAGGGGTGAAAATAATGGTCGTACCATCCATCGTCCGATAAATTGCGACTGGAGACACACTGTATTGGGATTACGTGCTTCAATATCCGGAATAAGTCGGAGTCGTGACTCATCACGTGATAATCTCTCGACCGGTCGCTGAAGAAATCTTCAGGTTTATCGGCCGTCGTAAATAAGTGTTTAAAACTTTTTTGACGCAATAGTTTATATTAAAGAACTTTACATGAGTCTATCAAAGATTTATAAAGATTTAATACCTACATATTATTTTCTTGTACACGGAAACATTTTCTTCAATATTTAAATATCTGTATGTCAAGTTAATTGTATTTGTTTTCATTTTAACACTTATTCTCTTACGTACATTCGATGTCTACTTTTCTACCGTCTATTTACCCCACAAATATATGTAATATATTAAATAGTATCCGCAAACAACGGTTACATTTAGAAACTGTACAAAATAGTTTAATGTTTATTCATTGTAACACTCGAATTACTTAACATAATTTAATCAGTAAATTATGTGCATAACTTCAAACTGTTTTAATGCCGCCAAACATGTTTATATTCCAGAATAACAACGATTTGCTATACGAGTAATACAATTCATATATGATGAATATGTATTAAGCCATCGATGAACTGATGGCATAGCGTCGAAAGATAGATTAAGACTTCCTAGACGTGTAAACTACTATAATTTATATAAGAAAACTTACATAAAACAAATACATGAACTACGTACATGATTAACTCTTCCTGAACATAATCAGGCATGGAAATTTTTATCAAGGGGCAGGGTTGGATATAATTTTCAGTCTACCTTCGCTATTCTTTTTCGGCCGATAACGCATCAGTTATGTAAAGACATAACACCAAAGGGTGTTACTAGTCCATGGGCAACGGTGATCACTTACCATTGGGTGGCTCGTTTACTCGTTTGTCGGCTATACACATAAAAATAATTAAGCAACAGATTTAAAACAAACGAAATTTAAAACCTTCAAAATTGTTTTTAGTAGGCATGATATTAAGGTGTTATTATAAGTTTAAAATGAGTTATTTGTAACTTTAAATACCGCGTAAAACCAAAATCTCCTCTTGGACATATACCAAGGCGGCCCAGCGGACAGATTGTTCTCTCTTTTAACGAATGAACAAATTTAAGAAAAAAACAATCTGTCGGATAAAGGATGTTGATATTTTTAATAAATATCGATGTACCTTATGAGGCTGGTAATTCATCTATTGTTATTTAGTGATAAATGACTAGTACCTAAAACCGATAACTATCAATTGGTAAGCTGAAATAGAATACATTTTTTTTACATTAGAGTAGATAGAGTAGATATATATATAGAGATAGATGGTTTACAAAACAATTTACTGTCAAGACTGAGTCGGACTGGCGTGATACTGGGTCCAATAGCGTTAAGGTATCAAAAGTATTCACTTTTTCTTTGAAAATTTTAGGCCACGACTTACATATATTTGGGTTTGTTTACCTATTCGTTTGTCACACTCGATTTAGTACGAATCCTGACATTTGGTTACAAAATTTAGGTAAACGAATTGTGGACACATGCCGCAAATAAATTAGGTCCGATTCAAAGGTCTAACTTTGAGGTACCTCCTTAAGGAAATGAAAAAAAAAACTTTGTGAACTGTATCATGTGACGGATAAAATGAAAATTCGTTGTGATTAATGATTTGCATACAAATATAAAAATTCCAATTCTTCAAATTTCCAAATGAAACGGAAAAACTCTTGGATATATTTAGACCACCGTATTCCATTCTAGTGTAAATTTGAACATAAGTAGTTTTATTTATCATTGGCCCCAGGCCCTAAATCCCACCATCTTCTTTAATTGTGTGCAGAAAATGAAAACACTTCACCTCACCTACTCTTGGAAAAAACGTATTTACAAATCGAATATAAAAGGATGTCGATATAAATGTATATCTTATCGCTTATATTATTATTAAGAATACTAAGTCCCTATCGGAGTCAACTATTGAAACTCAATCAGCGAACCATACAAATAATCTCAGCGGTGAAGGATCAAATTAACATTCATTACTTTAATTTCGGTCGATTACACAGATTAACGCCAATCTCATCTACGCAAGTATTTGACGAACTACTACTATACTACTGGAAGCCTGTAACGGTTAATCCTTCAACTATTAACCCAAATAAATTAATTCACCACAAAACTAAGGCAATTGTCATACGGGTGGCTAGGCTACCCCAGAACAGCGGCTATCCCGCTTTTCCGCCTTGAATTTTTTTTTAGCTATTATATAAAGAAAAATAACGAGTGCCAATAATGATAAAGTTTTAATTAACATTAGCAATCCATAGTCCTGCCAAATTTACGTCCAAAGAGAATTTACTTACTATACAACGTTTACAAAAATTATTTGAACCCGAAACTATATCCACTGATTGCCGTTAGGCGATTTTATTAAAATCATGTCTATCCCATTTAATCCCACTGCTAAAAAGTACTTAAAACTTCAATAATCAGACACAGCTGACAACTGTAAGAAACATTCCACACTAACTTTAATCTCTTGTTTCACGCGAACATATACATTTCCCCAAAATATAAAGACATACATTAATCTATGCTCATAATAAATGTTTCAATATAAAATACTATAATAATAAATTAAACCGTTGTAACCGCGGGATACGATTAAAGACACATAGACTGACAAACACAACTTAAAAAGATGTTTTCATTTTTGCATTAGTAATAGCTTAAAAATAATAAATGAATAAATAAAAAGATGCAAAATGCCAGACATCGTCTAGAGAGCATTGAACTTTGAGCAGCGGGGAGGTACTTAGGTACTCTTTTATCTATATCTAACTAATATTATAAAGAGAAAAGCTTTGTATTTTTGTATGTTTGTAACAAATAAATTCAAAAACTACTGAACCGATTTTAAGTTACCCCTGAGTAACATAGGCTATATTTATTACTATAAAAAATAAGGGATCCTTGCTAAAACTTCAGTAACGTGAACCAAATTTGATTTGATGAATTACTGGTAAACAGTAGAGAAAACAAAAGAGAAGGTAAGGCAACATCGTCACTTACCATCAGATGATATTCTCATCAAGCACTAAAATGTTAAAAAAAAACTACTTTAAAACGTTAATTCCTTACGGGTCTTACCTACAGATAATGTATATTGTAATGTGTATTGTAGTGTATGTGTGTGTAAATTTTAAATATGTTACATCGCAAGTATTGAGTCAACATTCAATAAACGATTTTCATCTCCTTTACAATCCACTACCGTCCAACGAAAGACGAGAAATAATGGACTTACCGGCCTAAAACAAAAAGCTACTGAACACAAATTGCAAGCAATTCTAATCTCTATTTCATCGCGTTTTTGGGAACAACCGGCGAACATTGCGTCAATCGCGGGCGAACTTTAACTGTCAGGCTGATTATCAAGTTGACTTTGTTGGGGACTTAGCTGAGATCGCAAACTGAGCTTCTTTGATCTTTATATCATCTAATTAACAGGCAAGGAAAGATTAACCTGGTATTGACACTCCAATTTAAACCTATTTGGAAGGCGTCAATATTTGCACATAGTCAATTGTTATTATAATATATATCACTGTGAAATACAGGTTCTAACATACTTGGTACCAGAGTAGGTCCTGCTGTTTATATATGGCAAAATATAACGCAAGTAAGGCGTTTCGGCTTATGTGGAAAAACGCCTCTGCTTGTTACGTGTTTCGAACGTTTTTTGTAATTTTTACAATAGTGTGTGTAACGGAAATTGAAGGATGGCGTTGAGTTCAAGCCGATCTCAACTGCTCTTGATGCGCCCTGCTGAACAACGAACGAGATATCAATGTCAATCTTTTTATCTTCATTGATTTATTGGTATTGATTGATTCATTAAAGCACAGCCGAAACAGTTGTAAATATACATTTCACATATTGACCTTTTATAATTTAAAACCCAGTTCATTACGATTGGGATTTAACCTTTTGGTTATTAATAAACAAAAACTAAGAATGATTTTTTTGTTGAATTTCTTGCAAGTCTTCGTCTATGAAAAAGAAGAAATAAAAATTACCTTCGAATATTTTGAAACTATTCAATATTACCCACACGAGGAGAAGATGAAAATTTTTTACAAGAAATTCCAAAAATTTGCGCTACAGCAATTATATAAAACGTGTTAAAATGTAATAAAAATGCGTGTTACTGAAACACTGCACTGCCAAAATTAAATTGCAGTTTTAACATTCAAATGCGTCACATGGTACTGTTCGCATGGCAACACTGACGATATTACGGTCAGGTGTTCGGTGCTCAGAGTGCTCGTAAAAACAACTATATATTAATTTTTAATAGTACTCTACACCAGAACTATTGTCACCAACACATGTTTGTTTGAGGCACTGTTTAAAATATGTGTAATTGTATAAACTATATTATTCCAGTCAAAAACACAACACGTTTTGTCGAATTGCAAAATATTTTACAACGAACACTCGACCCTTTGAATGTTCACGTATGTGACGTAATTTGTCAGACTGCTTAATTAAATCATATTGCATTACGTCATATATGAATTGTATCTGACACTAGATTTTGCCGTCAATCTTGTCTACAAAATTTAAGTAATCTCATTCCGGAATGTCTCTTTTCGGTGATAGTTCGATGTCGTCGTGTAAAGAAAAATCATACCGTACCATTACCGCCAGAAAACAATACTATATGAATGTTTTAAAGTTTCTTTACAGGTTTTTTGAACAGTGAAAACCGTGTCAACCGTCAATTGAAACTATTCAAATTCACAAATTGAGACTATTCAAAATGCACAAATTGAGACTATTCAAAATTCTCAAAAGAATAAACAAGCTTGAAGAATAATAAAAATAAACCCATCTCAAAATAGCATATATTTGTGCAAACGTAATTTTTATAACGTAAAAAATATTTTATTACTAGCTTTTCCATAGGCTATACATATAATTTAGCTAGAGGCATGATGCTTTTCACTTTGTTGTATATTGTTTACAGATTAGTATGGATTACACTCACGTGACATATACTAAAAAAAGATAATTGTTCAACACCATCAAAATAACAGTTGGTTGCTAGTACTCAATAAAAATACTTTACGACCTTAATTTTCCTCAATTGGTCTTTGCTTAGAAATTGAGCAGTCTTCCTTTTATCATTATAAAAATGATTTGACGTAGGACTGAAAAATGGAATTCTCGTTAAAGACGGATGTACGCAATTTTAAATAAGCAATCGATTTTCTATACGAACAATGAAAATTGAAATTGTATTAACACTAAAATTGTTGATTTATATCGTATTTTTATAATTCCTAAAACCGCTTATTAATCCATAGCGGTACGATTATGTCCGAATTAATTAAGTTTATCGTTGAGGCGTGACATTTAAAAGGCAATTAATGTTGCAAAACGTAACAGGGAAATGCCCGTGTCAGTCCGTTAGGCCTCGTTCTATAACATAACCAAACAGTTTGGTAGAGTCCGATAAGTAAGTTGCGAGCATGCACAAAATCCTTCCGCAATCAACTGTCCATGACTACCGTGAGGGTCGCCGATATGTGCAAATTGTTATAGTTAGGCAATAATCGTAACATAAAATTTGTTTATTTCAACTTTGTTGTAATACAGTATTCGACTCAGCCTTGTGTTAGTATCAATAATATTTATTTTTTAAACCTCGATCAAGAAATATATTCATTTTGTATATAGTCGATCCTTGCGGATTGAAATGTGGTTTCTAAGTGATCCTGAATTCTGCCTCAACGCGAATTCTCATTGTAAACTTAAGGATTAATCTTCCCGAAGTGAAGCGAAGTCGGATTAAAACAAGAATAATTTATAATTAAAATTCATAAACCTATGTGTGTATCGAGTAGAGGCCAGAACAGATAAGGTTTACTCGGGTACTAGTTGTAGTTGGCCTGTTTCATTTGAGTGTATGAGTGTAATATCTGATTTGTGTATGGGAATGTGAGTTTGTGAGCGTTTGATATATGGTTTTCTATAAAATCCATAACTGTCATGTAAAACGATGAATAGCACTTAGCACGTTGATTGGGGTAATTTGTCTTTATAACAGACAATAAAAATCAAAGTGAATCCATTACGTCGTCAAACGCGGCGCAGCGATACAAACAGACACAAGAGCCACATTTGTTACTAAAATCAATACATTGGATGTTTTTTTACCTCGGTTATCGAAGTTTTTTATCAACTCGCCGGTGACAAGACCGGGGCACTGGCGTGATAACGTGCTTCTGATTATAGATAATACGCTACAATTGAACCTGAATATATAATACACCTTAATAACATTAAAACGTTTCATCCTATAAGGACAGGTTTGAAATGTTATGTTAGTAAAGTAATTCAGCTGTGAAATAACAATCTTGTAAAGGACCAAGGTAACTTGTGTCAAGACTTACGCTTATAAAATGCATTAAATATTTTCAACGTTGATATTTGTATAAGAATTGCAAAAAGTGTATTTATTTTAACGTCTCCACGATCTCTTAAACAAATTAATCGCTATGATGTTTCTTGTGGCATTTATTGAAATTAGCTCTTTGGTCGATTATTTCATTATTTTTCATCATTTTCTAAAATTCATCGATAATTCAATACTGTCTAAAGTTTGAATGTTATTGAGGGTCTTTTGTCAAACAATAAGTGTATACCATAAATCTATACCATAAATACCAACCACCATACCAATATCTATACCATAAATGCATACAATTTTATTTATTTTGTCGTCAGCTGCAAGCGTGTATAACATTCATCATTCATTATACATTAGTTTTTAAATTATTTAAAAATAGGAACATAGAAAAAATGAGGAATAGAATGTCTAAGCCACATTTAAAAACCACCAAGGTGTTTATGAAATATCCTCGAGTACATTTTTACTGGCCAGGTTTCACCAAGGCTACACAGTAAATTCGCTTTTTATATAATATAAAAAATAAATATATTATATATTAATTCCTTAAATACAATTTCTACTTTTATGATTGTGGGAGCACAGACTAACTAACATGTGTTTGGCATTGGAAAATTTAAATATTTTTTTTATAAATAATTTAAATAAAGTCCCTCTTGGGAGTAAATTTAACTGAAAGGGGATTAAATCAATTATTAATTCTCGACTCCATATTTATTCCGTGAATGGTTTGAAAGTAAGCAAGGAATGTTTAATTTAATTTTATGTATTTTCAATTTTTATTGATGACACTGCACCTAGTCAATAACTATCAAGTAAAGAAAAGTATATTACAAACTGACGTAAAATTAAAAAAAAATACGACAACGGAATATAATACTAATAAAATAGTGTGACGTGCCCGGATTCAACCGAGCGTAGCTATCAATTACCTATCTGTTTGGCTTGAAACCGATTTCAAACATTTCGGTATGTAGTGTATATAATAATAATCTTTATTTAATAAGTTTTGTTTTTAAGTAAAACTATTTAAAAAAATTGAATTCAAATTCTCCAATGTGATATGAACAAATGGAAGTATTGTAAAAAGTTCCACTGTGACGCAACGGCGGTAATCGACACCTGCGACAATTAATGGTCGCCACCACTTTTAATATTGCATTTACTGTGCTACCAGCGGACCACTTCTACCTTTGATGTATTAATATTGAATATTATATACTTATTTATATCTACACATATATTATACCGAGAGTGCGAATTTTGTGAGTTTGTGTATATGCATAAGGTAATCTCCGGTACTGCGACACAAATTTGAAAAATAATTTTACCACTTGAAAGGTACATTGGTCCGGATGGACGTAGGCTGTATATTATGTATAAGTATCAAGAAAATTTGCTAGAGTGATGCTGATATTCATGTACTGTTTCAATCGCCATTAATTTAGGCGTTTTACTCAGACAATTGTTCAACCTGAACGAAGCAGGGTCGGGTCGTTATTAATACTAAAAAGTAAAGGGGCCCGATCTTTAAATATATTTTTTTTATTTAAATGTATGATTTTTTATAGATATAAAAGTCAAACTTTCGTCTGTCTGTCACGCGTAAACCATTATACAGACTGATGGTACCGGATACATTTGAAAGTTATATTATGGCTCAATATGAAACGAAATTAAAAAATGCTTTTTCGTAGTGTAAATTCCGCAGCTGAACATAATGAAATACACAAAAAAAAGCTGTGTGTGCGATTCACACACGATAGAAGTGGAACTTAGTAAATCGACAAAAGAATGAGATGAATATATACAATTTATTTTACAATTCAAAAATATTCATCCGTCTTAAAATGGTTTTTTTTTCTATAAATCTAAATGAGAAATAATTTTGTTGATATAAGAATTATTAAATATAAGTTTAAATTAAATTAATTTTTTTTTTATATTTTAAATCATGAATTGTAAATTAAGTAAATGTTTTTAAATTAAATTATGAAATTTTTAATTATTTCCAATTAAATTATTTGAAATTAAATTATTCATAATTTTTTTTAATTATTTAAAATGAAATACATAAAACAGGATTAAAAAATATTTACACTTACCATTTATTACATCAATCACATTAACATTTAAATTTGAACATCTATTTTGATTGTTCAATAATTGTTTTTTACGCGCACGAAACTCGCGACTACGTTCTGTTGAACTTTTTTCTGGATTTTTTTTAATTTTAATTTTATTTTAATTTTTTTTTTGCATCGATATTGACGACACATTTCGGCATTAGTTTTCGGCATCTTATAAAATTTATTATTTAGCAAAACAAGATATAAAAATACTCACAAAAACTGTTAAATAATAATAACACACCACGCTGACTTCTTACTAAAAAGCTGTAATACGCAACCGCATACAGTGTACAGTAGTATTAGCTCACGTACTTTTCACATATACTAACACACGTTAAATGCTCAATTACAAGCAAGTATTAAACAGTGTGCAATATACATACACACCGACATTTGCTCTCTCGCTCTGGCTACACATTTTTGTATTTGTGTCTCTTACCTGTCGTTTTTTCCGTTGCATCCGGTTTGAAATCACAACGATTCTAAAGAAGTTTCACTTCAAAACAGAGAAAAGAAAACACAATAACGTTACACCCTAAGTATATGCTAAAATAAACCTAAATACAACATTAAATGTCCGCCGTGCTGCAGCGTAACGAGCTACGAATGGACCCAGCGTCGGCTTAACCCGCGCGTGAGCACAGCGCTGATATTTCAGTCTAGGCCCTGCCTTCCGTGACCGAAGCCCGGTCAGTCGTTTTAGGTTAAATTGTTTTTCTTAATAAAATTAAATTACTCCTAATTTACTGACTGTCAAGTATTCGGAATAAGTGGGTACATGAATAAAACGTTTGTTTAGTTAATGAGAGTAAAAAGTATAAAAAAAGAAATGAATTAAAAGGACCCATTGGACGCGACACGTATTTTACCTACCGACAGCCCACAGAGCTAATGGGTTTACATAATATTCGCCGCCATACCTGCCAGTCAGAAACACAGTGGTAAGTAGTTCAAGTACAGTACTATAATTGATAATATTTACTAGGTTTAACATAATTTATAACAAATCAATAACATAATTATATTTTAATAAAAATTCTACAAAGCATTTCAATTATTAATAAACAACGTCTAGAGACTTGCTTTTTGCTCTTCAAGAAGCATTAATTTATACCTAGATCTGAATGTGTTTATTGTTTTCAGACTGCGTTTTCAATACACGATACTTTTCAATCTGGGAAATGAAGTGCAAGTCTCGTCTCCATTGGGTATCTCTGATCACTGCCTGGTGAAATCTGTAACGTCATACTCCCCTCCTGAACTCGATTCCCACGCTGTCCGGCGAGTATGGCGTTACACGTCAGCAGATTCAGATGACATATGGCTATTCTTTGCATCCTATCCTTGGCGTGAGATCTGCTTTTCTTCCGAAGATCCGTCGAGCTGCGCAAATGCTATAACCGATGTGGTACGTCAAGGGATGGACTACTTCGTCCCTGTTTCTGACGTCCCCTTCGGTGGCAAAGCTCGTCCTTGGTTTAACGCCGAATGCGCTCAGGCTGAGAAGCGCAAAAATTCGGCTTATTTATCTTGGGTTAATGCTCGAGACCGTAAAGCTCCGGATGTCTGTTAAAAAAAGAAAGCTTTTAACCGAGCCGCCAAGTCTTACAAAAAGATGTTACAGAAGGAGAATTTCAAACGCATCCAACATATCGGCTCAAAACTCTCTGACCAACCATCTGGCAGTAAAGCTTTTTGGTATCTTGCCAAAGCGGTTGAGACTGACTTCCGTCGAGGTACACTGCCTCCATTGGTAAAACCAGATTGCACTCTGGCTCATACGGCTAAAGAGAAGGAGGACTTGTTCGGGTCTGTTTTTGCCGAAAACTCGCGTCTAGACACTTGCAATAATATACCACCAGATTTACCTCACTGCGGTATCTCTATGCCCGAAATCCGCATAACGAACACAAGGAGGTTCTCAAAACCTTGCGGTGTCTTGACGTGAAAAAAGCCAGTGGTCCTGATGGAATTCCACGAATTGGAATAAAGGCATTTGCACTCGAGTTGTCTCCTGTGTTGGTTGACACGTCTGCTCCGCCTTTCTCTCAAAACTGGAATAGTGCCTAAATCTTGGACGCTTGCCAACGTACAACCCGTACCTAAAAAAGGTAGTCGTGCCGACCCTAATAACTATCGACCGATTTCAATTACCTCTATACTCTGCAAGATTATGGAACGTGTATTGAATTCGCGTCTCGAGGCATACCTAGAACAACGATCTCCTCAATAACCGACAGTACGGATTTTGCCGAAACCGGTTGACTGGGGTCCTTCTAACGTATGCCACTCACTTGTGGGACAAGGCCTTCGAGAAAAACAAGTAGGCGCTCGCCGTCTTCCTCGATGTCTCGAAGGCTTTCAACAGGATCTGGAACATTAGCCTGTTATGCAAGCTTCCAGCGTATGATATTTCCTCTAGCCTTATCATTTGGATAAAGAATTTTTTGAGCGAACGGTTCCGAGTTGTCGTCGATGGTTGTTCGTCGCAATCGATGGCTACCAATGCCGGAGTTCCTCAAAGGTCCGTTCCGTCGGCTACTCTATTTCTGCTGCACATCAATGATTTGCTCAAGCCCGGGTATCTACGGGTATGCAGATGACAGTACTCTGCCAGCCTCTCGGTCTTCTGTAGGATATATTTTGGAGAGTGTGCACAGGAATTGTTCGAGTTAATTCCCTCCTCGCCGTTCCTCAAGCGAACAACTCGACGTACGGCGGGTATCCACCCTTATGTAATGAACGTACCACATACTTGGACGACGCAGTTTGCGTCTTCATTCATTATGCGCACTGCTAAGGACTGGTATAACTTGCCCGCCTTAGTGATCCCGGCTACTTATGATGTGGTAGTCTTCAAGAGGAGAGTAAATAGACTATTATAAGTTAGTGCGTTCAACATCTTAGACTTCATCACCACTTGCTTTCAGACGTGGTTGTTGTCAAGCATTAACATATTTAATTAAAAAAATTTAATGAAATAAAATGAAAAGAAAAACATACTCTCACATAATACACAAAAATAAACTTAAAATAAATAAAAAAAACGCAATAATTTAAATATCATTTTTATTGTTAATTAATAATTTTATTAATATTATTATTTTTATTGCATCGGATTCGGGTGCTATTTGTAAACAAAAGAAGTAGTTCTAATGGTATGAAGCAGAGCAAGGCCCGTTTACTAGTCAACTGTATAAAAATAATTTCGTATCATTATCTTGAAAATTCATTGTATTGTCCAATATTCAGTTGTGTTGTTCACATTTTTTTTTAATATTCAGCGGAAGAAACTAGTAATCTTTTCACTATATCTTTATATAATACAATATATTTTCTTTTTTTTATGTTTATTTTAGAATAATTTTACAAAACAACACACAAAACTGTTGCTGTATTTTTAATTCTAACATTAACATGGTCTGTTACACATGTTGGCATGCTCGCTGAGCTTTGAAACGGCGGATATGCGTTCAGATATGACTTTGGTGAAATATTTGTAAACTTTTTTTTGTAACCGGAGAGAAATATCCAAAACGCTTTCTGGCCGCTCTATAGGAGAATCTGAGCAATAAGAGTGGCTCACTCCCGCTGCCCGCTGGGCTTGTCACATCATGATTCCGAAATATGTATAATTTATTTGCCTCCCGGACACGTAGTGTGTAATAATAGTTATTTCTTCACACGCAGTGCGTAATGTCCTTAGCGTCAAATAAGGAGTAGTAAACGCACTCGATTGATTGCGATTCGATTAAACTAGACGTATCAATGCAGTGTTTGACCTCGTTGAGCAAGCAATAATTTAAAAAACAAAAATGAAAAGGTATTCGGTTTAATCAGCTAATTCAGTATTTAAAAACATACCATTTTAAATAATAATTTTCATATACAGAAATTAAAGCAGATCCTGAAATAGTCAATAAAAAATTTAAAACCACATTCACGTCAAACCACTGTTGGCTCGGGTTATGACCCGACTAACACTAGCATACATTTTCAATTATTTTAAACGAACGTTATTCGGTCGCAACTGATAGTAAATCTATCAGTTTTGCCGACGATTAACAATTCGTTTACATTCAGTTGATTTCGGTTCACGTAAAACAGCAAACAAATGCAATTTTTTAGTAGATCTTACTTTGCTATTTGTAATATAGAAAGTATTGGGCAAAATATAAAAAGCGTGCTTTAACTTTGCATCTTCACTTGTGCATCTTCAAATTTGCTTGAAGCGCTTGAAACTGTATAAAGCCTTTTGGTTTTTTCAATAGTATCAGATCAACGAAGTTAACAACGCGAACACTGTCGGGAGTTGAACAGGTGACCATCAGTGGCAATGTTTGTAAAATAGCAGTAATTGATTTCTGTGACCAACCTCAGAACTTTGGACACAGTATGGCTACTAGCTCCTTCATTAATTTCCATAGCAACAGCCTGTTAAAGTAAGCTGCAGGCCTTCTAAAATAAGACAATAGATCTGATACTGATCGATCGAAAGCCAGCCTTTGGCATTTTAAAAGCCATAACAATATTTAGATTTTACAATTGAAAAAATTCTGAAGTTCCAGCACATCGGCTCCTCGCTATAAATTGGTACTTAACCTTAACACGAGGGGAGAGAAGTTCCCGGATAAAAACTTAGTTTATTCAGTCGACACTATTTCGATTACCTACACGCAAACTTCCTCTATTACCCCTGCTTATGGGTACAAATTTAGGCGCCTATTTAAACAACGTTGAGAAATACAAACGCGTGTAATTTACGCCGAGTGCGGTTTATACCCTACATATGAGAACATATGGGAACGTCGGATCTGGACGAGTAGAAACATATAAATCTCGGACGGTAACAGAACGATTTATAAGCAACTGGTGATTTGCTTACGAATTCTACCGGGAGTAGCTCTTTCGCTGGCTATCTGCCTACTTTATACCAGGATAAACTGACGAATCCGTTGTAGGGATCGCTCCTCGAATCACTTGGAATTTCTCAAACGAAAATTCAAGTAAATTATTCGGGGCTCTTTAGTCTGGGAATTCTTGAACTATTAGCGCGCACGTCTGTGATTTAGAGGTTAGACTAGTAATTTGCTCAAAGACACCTATATCTTATTCATTAACGGCGTAATTTTTTTTTTATATATTTTGTTCATTATTTGATTTATATTTATAACCTTGGTAAGTGCTACAAAGTATTTCTATTACACATTGTGAGCCAAAATAATTCATGTAAATTAATTTATTATTAACAACTACGGATCATTGTTCAAGTTTCAGATACATTTTCCTTTAATAAGAACCTATAATAAAATAAGAATTTTATGTATAAAAAAAAATAAAAATGTTATTTGAATTACTTTTACAGAATTTAAATTGTATCCATGATATGACTATAGTATAATTTTTTTCTCCGTGCAGTTAGGGTCATAATAGATAAGCCGGCTAGGGCGGTGAGCATGTTGCACACAGTAACTTAGTGTATATGTAATTGGGTCCCCTATTCGATATTTAAATAATTTGTTTTTAATATGTTGTATTGTGACCAGATATTGATAAATACAAACTAGAATGAGAACTAACAACAGGGGAGTATTAACATGGTATTTTAGAATTTTAAGGAAAACAAAGTCATTGCGGTAACACTAGGATATAAGATATCCCGAGAGAAGGAGATATAATATCACAAATTGTAGAAGATTACCCCAATAATAAATAATGAAATGAATTAACATTCGCCAACTCACACCCTTTTCGTGTCGTATTGGGATGGCCTAAAATACTCCCCCCAATCCCATGCTGGCAAAACAAGGTACCGTAAGAGGCGACAGAAGCCTGCCTGGTTGGTGGTAGGCCTTCGCGTAAGGATTATATTATCAGTATTGCTATTAAGTCATTAATATTATTACTGGTATTATTATCTTTCCGTGAAGCCTGCCTGGCTAGCTACCACCCTCCTGCTTGAGTCAGCCGCCAAACGACTCGTCGTGTTGCGGCCGTAAGCTTGCGAGCCAGTACTTTCTTTCTTACCTTCTTCTCATTTCTTGGCCGACAACGCATCAGAGATACCTTTGGTCTTTCTCATGTCCATGGGCAACGGTGACCACGTACCATGAGGTAGATCCTTTGTCGGCTATTAACATAAAAAAAGAACTAGGATTCCCTGTTGCTAGTGGCATGTTATGTTCATAAACAACATATCATAAACATATATGACCCGAAAACAAACATTTAAATGATAAATCAAACTCGGGACTTCACTCAAAATCAGCCCTTCGCTTGGCAGGCAGGGTCACTATGAACTAGGAGAGTCTTCAAATAAAAAGGACGTAGCTTCATATGGTCACAAACTACTGTGCCATATCAGAAAGTAAATTTAAAAGATTGATGAGTTATATCGAATACTTAAAATGATTTGTCTTGACAAGCCCAAGAGGCCGCAACAATTTTTATACGAAACTCCGAATCCGTTCTATATGTACCGGCTGACTGCCGGAAAAAGAAATACGGACACTATATCAAGTGCTAAATAAACGGTAAATGTGAAAAACTTCACCGAAAAACGAACAAAGGGGTATAATCGATATAATTAATGGTAATAGATTCTAGAGAATTTATCATTTATCGTAAATATAGTTTTAGCAACACATTTGACTTGATTGAAACATCCCAATACTATTTTAATTTTTGAGTTATGCTAAGTAATAGCTACTTCACACAGTTTAAATGTAGATCAATATCTACACTATACTTTTTACTTAGAAAGGCTCCCGGGGGCTTAGGGATCAAACCTCTTATAAAAGTTTTAATAATTTTGAAGTCATGCAGTTGAAAACGAGAAAATTAACTGAAATTGAAGAACAAATTAATCTTAACGATTGATGATGTTTATTGCCTTGAAGTCTTAAAGAAGAATATTAGCAAGTATACTATAAGTTCAGTACCTAAATGTTACTATATTCTAACAATATATTTGAGTATATATGTTTATTAAAAGTATAATTATATCAATATCATTATTTAAAATAGCTATACGAAAGTTACGACAATTTTTATTCATTACAAGTTACAGCTCGCCTGTCATCTGGTCTAATGATCGTAAGTAGTGATATAGTTGGCAAAAATTTCAGTTTTCTTTCCCAGAAGACACTCACTTTATAACTTTCAGACGACCTTCAAAATTTACGGATAAAGAATAAAGGAAATGCGAACTCCTTCACAAAATTTATATCTCGATTTAATTGTACGATTAAATGTTTTCAAATATAAGCAAAACGACGATAATATTTCTTTTACTACAAATAACTAGCATTTTTTTAAGTAACTTATTCGGAAAAGTCACATATGTATATTTAATACAGTAACGTAAGAACGAAAACGCTATTTTTTTAAGCACTATCATTATGATCATGTTACATAAAGATAGCTTACTATAACCGCAAAAGCGTCACTATTAAAGCCACATATATGCAAAACTTGCGCCGTTTGAACCAACACCTGGGTCGCGGCACACTATTCAATATTTTACTACAAGAGCACCGTAACATGGTAAATTTAAGTTAGGAATTCCATTTGTTTACTGGACCCTGTGTTTGGAGATTACGTGAAACGTGTTTTCACGCTACTTACTAGTACAGAACTTTGTGTTTTCTTATTACTTATAATTGTAACATTTTACAAGCTGTGTAGATTATTTTGACAAACATTAAATTATCAAATAGTTTGAAACGTGTGTATTAAATTTGAAGAACTTCCTACAAAAAACCGTACCTGTTGAATAACGTTCTCTTAACAATATGAGCTATTTTAATTCGTAGCTATATTATTTGTACTACCTAACCGACCTCGCTTCGGTCCAGAAAAACTACGCCTTATGCAATAGCGTAATAAAATACTATTTATGGACGGACTGAAATAAAACAAACTTTAAATATTAAGTGATGTTTACTGCAATACATTAGTGAAAATCGTAATGAAATCGGTTTAGCAGTTTCAAGGATTAGCGCGCACAAACGTACAGACAACCGGACAAAAAGATAATTTTAACAACTATGGTTTTGGGTTCTAAACTGTTAATAAAATCTTCTAATAATAGTTTTTTTCATATTTCCTTCATGTACAGAAAGCGATCAGTAAAAATTTTATTATGTGTACAGATAGATTACCTACATACGAAATTACCCAAATAATATACCTATTCTATCGATGTATGCACCACTGTCATCGATGCAGTTTCATCTCGATGCAGATCAGGAGTTCATTAATTCACTTGCAAACAATCTATTAAATTTTTTCAAAGTGATAGTAACCGGAATTGTTTTTTTTTCTTGACAAGAAACTGCCCCATTTCCAAAGAAAATAGAAATTAGTTGCAACACTTTCCGAAAAATACGGTGGCTAATTGAATTTCCATTCATAGCTCCTCTACTGTATGTATGGTAAAACTTTGTCCTGAAGGAGAAGAAGGTTAGAACGACTGAGAAGTTGCAGTTCTAGAGTGACGAGGTTATTAGCGTACTAGAAACTTGTCTTGTATGATTTCAAAAAGCTATAGTGGATAATATCAGCCTGCCAAACTCTCAATAGTGTCTTTTTTTTAAACTAGCTTTCGCTTGAGATGATTGTTGATTGTGATGAACGATCCTGCTTGATCCATATCAATCAGAATCCACTCATTATTGTGCCGGTTGAATAATGTTACACAGAACGTATTGTTGTATTTGCTAATGAGACACAACTCATACGATACTGACTATTCAAGCGCTGCCGCTATCCTGCTCAAGTAAAATAAAATAATTTTTTTACTAACACCGAAAGCGCTATTATGACGGATATTTAATAATGACGATTTCTCTCCCATTTTCTTTAGAAATTTTGTTGTTTAATAGGACTCGTTTCTTAATTCAAAACAATGAGGTGTTCGTTCTAACATAATCGATATCACGAGTTGTGTTTGCATCGCGGGTGCGACATCAGGAGTCGTACTCCAATATCAATATATATTTTTATTTCGATTATTTTAGTTAAAAAGCAGTCGTTAAGCATAAGAACTAACTATCCATACTGCAGCGGAGCTGCTGCTGCATATAGATGATGTACGTTTTAGGCGCCGACAATCTAGTGCAAATAAGACTCGTGTACAACAGTGAGTCGCTAATAAGTTAAAGAACGTGTTATTTACACAATACTAATAAATAGAAATTTGAAGATCAACATGATATAATTATTTAACAATACATCACCGTGAAGAGAGACTATCAAAGCGCTCTAAAATCAGTTTTTCTCTTACTTTTAAACATTTTTTTTTCTATATACGATAAAGTTACAAGAATTAAAACATGTATGAAAAGTTTTTATTAAAGAAATTACGCACCGAAAATCACGACAAGTGCCGAAATCGCGCTCGCAATGAATAAAGTCTCTTAATATGTGGGTAATAATATGAACGTCTGGAATTGAGTGAAAAGATGAAAATGTACTGGACATTCAAACATACATTTATAAATATATTCAAAGCTAATTGGAAACGTTAAGAATTAAAAAACGAGTAATCTATTTTTTTTAATTTAAAGAAAAATAAGCTATTTTTTTTCACTTAAAAACAAAAATAGACACGGAGTAACCACGCGGAAATCGATCGCAGTTCGCGCTATCTCCGTATAAGGGCTGCTTTCTAAAAGCCATTCTGTTTGTTCAACCTGTTTCTAAGCACGCGAATAATCGCCACCATTCCACAGACACAGGCACTATTCAAATTTAATACTACGCTCTCTCGCGTCTGCCTCTCGCCGAGGCAATGGGCCCGACCAGTTCACCTTCATAACAAGCCTAGATAGCGCTTAACTTATATTGTTATTTATGGACGTTGAAAAATAGCACTCTGCGCTAACTTTTTGACACTTTTCAAAAGTTTCTCGGGTCTCTTCCAAAGTGTAGTTACGAGGGCAGTCGTTAACGTGTAACTTTGGATCTATTCGGGTTTAGGACGAACGCTACTTTAGTCGAACTTTGTAACTAATTACTCCATAAATGAACAAAATAAAATTAACCTGATAGCAAATAAAATGTCTGCTACTTACGCAGTGATGTAAATGAATGAAATCTACTTCAATTTTCTCTAACGACACGAACGTACCTGAAAAAAATGATAACAGATAAGAAATGATAATCATTTTATATCAAACAACCTCGTGGTTCGGTTCGAAAGGTTAATTAATTAGATTTACGGTTAATACATTTCTGACTGAATTTAAAATTTGTGGTATTTGAGGTGGCTTCATCCATCATATTTTGAATTATTATTTTTAATTTACCATATCGCACCCTTAGAATGAAAGGGACTTAACTCAAAAATTGCAATTTATGGGAAATGACGAAGTTTTCAAAAATGTATGATCTTGAGTAAATTTAAAGAGACTGATGTATGAGGTTTTCCCTTTTTCCCACTCTCACTCATAATTCGGGCTCTTTTTCACCATAGGGTTTTAGAGTAGGCTTTTTTAAGTAAATTTATAGTAAAATCTGGAATTTCAGGAATTTTGAGTTAAGTCACTTTCATGCTAAAGGTGCGATATAAGGATCTTGTAATGAAACAGCATGAACTAAACAAGCAAGTTATATTATTAGTTTCCTATTTAATGTATGGGCGCTATTTCACTCAGTAGAAATAAGAAATTGGAATAAAATGCCACGTATAATACAGTACATAATACATATACAGTAATTAATATAAATTTGAATATATTATTTTTTTTATATTTCAAAACTACGTAATTATATTATCTGTCAGTTAGAGTGTATGCTTATAACCCGTAGGTTCTATATTTCATTACTAAGTCCATAATTTAAATAGGATTTTCTGGATTATGTACTCCCTTTCACATCCGTGAATACCCTGTATGTTGTTCAGTTTAATATTACAAGGTAATTATGATCTTAATAAGTTAATATAATACATAAATGTTCAATATGATTTTATGTAATGGCATAATACAAAATAAGCGAGTTTTAGTTAAATACACGATACAGTTATTGCATAGTAAAGACTGCGTAAATGTCACTGGTAAACATGAGCATTATGCTGGACATATTAATATCGTAACATTTATTTTATTGTCGTTTCTGAACTGATCCATACTTATAATAGAATTGTAACTAGCTGTGTCTGCACGCTAAAATAGAAATTGTTGATTGTAGTTAACATAAATATTGCTTTCGACGCTGAGATAAAAATTACAGTTTTTGTCAATCTGCTACGACATCGTACGGTAACTGCTAAGTGTATTTAAATACAACATATTATGTTAGACATTATGCGCAACATAGAAAATGTATATAAAATAAAGATTATTTTTTGTTTTATAGTATAGAACGTAGTTATATATGCTCTTGAATACTTGGATGGCAATTTATCTCAAGAACAATCCACGTGACCAACGTGATTCATTACTCATCAGTTCTAAGTTATAAGGAGAGTCGTATAATCTCGCACGAACTGCAAAACCGTGACTTGATTCAGTTATCCCAATACAAATATTCAACTCTTAAGTTCGAAAACAAGGGACAAACGTAAATTGAATCATTATTACGGCGTGCGGAACAAACCAATGACACGCCACAAGCGTTGGTTAATCGCCGCCCGCCAACTACGGGATAATCCAGGCGAGTGGTGTGTGTATGACGACTGTATTCCGTTCCATACACTGAGTATAGAAATTACAGCTAGGCTCGATGTGATCACATACTTTATTGCTCAATTTTATTTGAAAAAAAAAGAATAAACGCTTAATAATGTGTCGTTTAGAAAAAAAAATATTAATTGTCAGAAATTACCTGTATTTTTCATATTTTTTACAAATAGACGGCATCTCCTGCCATATTTAACCACGTGACCACGATTCATGTAACCAGGTCGAAATATCTGCAACATTGTGTTCTGCTTTGTACATTTTACATACTCAAACTTTATACATTTCACGATACTGATATGTACGATACCCGATATCCGAAATATCGCGATAACGGATGTAGCTCCTCATTAACTAAAACTTTTTCTCTCCTTATGGAAATACCAAAAATAATATACAGTCTATATTATATGAAGCTATGTTAATAAAATTACAGTTCTTTTTAAAGTCAGTCACAGAGATGGTGTTTGTTCTTGGTTAATAATATAAAATGGTGTTAACTCACAATGTTGTTGGCATCTTTCGATAGATAAATACGTAAACATTCAACATCCTTCAACCAAAAATTTGTAGGCGTGATCCTTTATTCCAATCGTACCATAAAAAGATAATAAAGAACAAAAATTTTATTTTATTCCCAAAAAGTAAGAAGTCTCGATAAAAGCTATTTGATTCACTGTAACAATATTGAATGCAATTGACTCCTCGTAGCGATGACGGAACCATGTCATTCATTCCATGACGTGCACACATTTATACGTTTCTATGGCTGTGTGAGTCACTTCACTATTCAATGCGTGATGAACGCAATATTTGGATTTAGTTGGGTTTTAATTTAAAAACGAACTAAGTGGCCAATTAAACACGTAAGGTTATGCGCATTATGTAGGTATTTGCAATGAGTAGTTATCGAGTTATGGACCCGAAACATTAAATTTTACAAAAATACGAATATGACTGTTGCTAATACTAGTTATGGACAACTTTAAGAATTATAGTCTCCTTTAACCGAAACGAATTTTTTAGGAAGGAATGACAAATACATTGCATCCCCATTTCAAAACTATAGATTAAGTTTTTATTTTTATTTTAACTGACGCTAAGAAATAAATGTCGTACAAAAATCCAGTTTAGCAAGGATAACAATTGCGAAAAAACAGCCGCAAATAGTAAATAAAGCGTCAAGAGTTGTACTGAATGGGAAGCAAAGAGTTGCGCCGGCGCAGCGTGCATTGCCCTCGTTCGCCCCCGCGCCCCCCTCGGTGATACAAACGCGACTGACGGCATTCCGCCGCGCTTCCTGACCAGGGCAAGTGCAGCGGCATTACGCTGCAAGTACGTGCATCCCCCCCCTCACCGAACCCTCCTTTCCGACTCGCCGATCCCACCGCCTTCCCAACTAGCACTATAAACCTTCGAACACAAAGAAATACGGGTTTCCAGTTACCATAAATCTAATAACCTAAGCGACCTACAATTTTATGTATATCCTCTTAAAATAATCATAAAATCAAATATTATTCTAAGAAAATATAAGCCACTCTGGCAATTCCTCCTTGATCCCGATCCCTTTGTAATCTAATGCATTAAGATTATTAGGTTGATCTAACATTATCTTATTCCTTTAAATTTCACCGGTTCTTTTTATAAGTATGGTACTTCACCTCGGCTTTTTGGGCCTTGTAAAATCAACAACAAACTCAATATCCTAATTGGATCCGGCGTATATAGGGCAGAGACATTGATCGTTGCTCTTGTGTTTTTTTTTCGAGTCTTTTACATTACCTACAAATATTTTGCTGTAGAATACGATTCTTTTTCACCTTCAAAAATAAACTATATCTGACACGTGAAAGGAACTAGCAGAACGAATAACGTTGGGCGAAATTCTAAAACATAAAGATTATATTTTGAATGCAGTGATATGTGAATAAAGATAGGAGTAGACTTCGATCCACACTTTCTCAAAGCCCATTCACACGTCATGTGTCTTTTGCAGATATGTATAACTGAACTCGACAGTTTCGAAGCAAAGCAAAAAGTATGGAACACCCAGTAATGGTTCGTCTGCTGAAAGCGTTTTCCGTGAGGCTTTTAAGCGCTTATCTTGGAAATGATAGCCGCGGCCGGACGTTGAAAGGCTGTGACGGCAATTTGCTTACATTAGGACATGGCCCGTTTTACCATCGAGCTATAAATAAAGTATATCCCGATATTTTTATTTCATTTGTGACTATTATTCATTTATCGTTGAATATCTCTATTCAACGGTTAGAATATTGATTTGACGAATCAGTCGGCTATGAAGTTGAAACAGATTGAGTTACGTCCAGTTTGGAATGTAACACTGTTGTTGGCAGTTAGTTCAGTGAATCTGGGCGCTAAATTGTTTTCAGGTGTACTCAGAAAGCGTTAAATTTCTTTTACGTTTCAACGTTCCATGAGTTTTGTTCGAGTATTCCGCTTATTTAATTAAATTCGCACAATTCTAGACCGTTACTTGATTCGTACATTTTATTGCATAGTTGATTAAGTATTGAGATTTTAAAAGGTTCAAATAATTTACGATATATACTGCACGTGTCTACTTTATTTTACACATGGTAATTAATAATAGCTCTTTAAGTCAGTTCAGTTTTAATTGTGTTGTTAATTTTTATATCCTGAAATACTTGTTTTTATAATTAGCATATTTAATGTACTTCAAACAGTACAATTTTTTTTCTGTTTTCCTTTTTCTGATATGTAATGACCATTTATATTTTTCTTTTTTATTGACACTGAGATAATCTTATTTTACATTAACAACATCTGACAACAGCTGACATTCTGTATTTATGAATTGAAAGGATTGATATTAAAATATTTTGTAGAATAAGGTAGGCCAATTGTATTCTAAGAAGTTCTTCGTTTTACCGGCAACGTAATAATTATAGATGTGTGTTTTAGTGACCAACGCAGTACCACTTTAAGAGGCCTGAATATAGCTTCGCAATATAATTTTTTGGTTTTGAACTTAATGTGTGACTACAACCTCTCTCAAACCCTATCTCCCTCAACCCTATCTCATGGTAACTGGAAAAGTAAATACATCCAATGGAGTGGTCAACCGAACTAGTTTATTAAAAGTATATTCAGGCGCGGTCCGAGGGGTGGTGGGAGACATAAGTCACCACTCCTTCAAAATTGGACACGTTAAAATTATCAGATAATTTAAAATATATAATGAATATTTCATAAATGATTAATTTCCTGCTTAATTCGTTAATTGCTTTTGCATAAGTATTTTTATTCAGTCAAGTCTCATTAACTCAACTTATGTTGCTATTTATAATTAGATTAATTAATGAGAACTATGATCCCCACTCCGAATTTTTTCCGCGACCATTCCTGAACCCATTCACTCTTCCTTTGTTGCCCACATTAAAATCGGACGGAAAGACCATAGCAGCCAACCAATTCTAGTCCTTCGCGTTGCGGGTTATAAATGACGAGGCGCTTCGTCCATACGGGAGGGATGTTAGTAAAGGATACCTATCTACCCGTCATACTTCGTACATCCGAAGGTGAAAAGGGGATATGAGAATTAAATTATTCAATCCCTGCAAACCCTCCAAAATGTATCCTGTACATCGAGAAGCTGACTGCCCTGCGCCAATAGATAAATATTCAGCATATTATTATATAATACGGACAAAAAAGTATATCATTACGTATATACAAGTACGTTGTAGGTGGTGACCACTGTCCTCGTTGTGATTGAATACTTTTCCAACTACTTCCAATGGCGAAGTACTACGAGATAGGCTATATCAACCGACCAAAGGTTGTCGTTTCTAGAGAAAGATCACAGACTGTTTATCTGAAAGGAATGGCGTTTTAGCGTTTAGCGTCTATACTGTACCTCCTATTTATTCCTTCCTTATACTGTTTTACCTTGTGGTATGCAAGAAATAGATAATTGAATTGAATTGTTATTCATTATTATTACTATTAATAGAATAAGAAGAAGAATAATAATAAGAAGGATCCACAAGGTAAAATTTTAACGTGTTAATTTTGGTTATTTTGCAAGTTACTTTAATAGCTTTAGGATGAAGGTATATTAATTTTAATCCGTCGTATATTCACCGGCGGTAGGTATTAAAAAAAATTAAGGAGAACAGTTAGAAGGCGATAAAGGGAGCGTGCTTTGTTCGTATTGGCGATATTGCGATCTCCTTCATTCAGGTTAACCCTCACTTATCCATATTAATGATGTATATTTTATGGTAAACCCTTTCGGTACAAGGGTTATCCCACAAAAATGGATATTCAAACAATATTATTGTAAAAATTTTAAACGGGGTTTAAAGGTCTCTAGTTATAGGGCAAGAACGAAAGATGAGTGCTTCCGCCTTTTATTGCATTGGGTGAAGCGGAATTTGTTATACAGTGTAGTAAAAATTCTATTTTCATTTATCAATCCTTAAATCTTGTAAAGTGCCATTTGGCAGAATTTACAAATATTTACAAACGTTATGGAGAACTATCAGGTATGCAAGTGTCCACACGATATTTGCATTCACCAAACTTAAAAATGCGTGCAGGGCTTTACTCTTCATGCTGGACACTACCTCTCAAACCAGTACTATAGCGTAGTAGAGTAGCTCGCAAAGAATATAGCAGCAATCAATGTTCAACAAATATAAAGTGAAAGTTTAACACTGAAGTGGCGACGGCGGATTTCTTATACAATTTGAGGAAGCGTACCTTGAAACAATAACTCAGTGCGGGGTGCGCGCGTACTCGTATGTTTGTTTCCGCAGCTATTTCTGGACGCCGCATTGTTTCTAACTTACAGCGGCAGCGAGGTTAACTAAACTATCACGGGATCAACTGAACGAAACTTTAAATATTCCTAAATGTATAAAGAATGCGTTGAATGCCGAGCTTGTATATTCGTTGGTGCTTCATCAGAGATCATCCATCGTCTGATCGACTTCACCGATGAATTCATGTTCTTAAAATTAAAAATGTTTGTCGTAACGGTTGTTTATAACTTTGATAAAATGATGAAAAGAAGTTCGTAGGTTTATCAACGTATTATTAGAAAAATGTCAAAGAAAAACAAATAATATAATATATAATATAACAGTATGTAGCCTAAGGTTGATAATGCGTTAATATTTTTAATTCAAATTCAGGCAGCTTGGTTTGTATAACTTCTTCGTTCACCCATTTACATACAGCATAATTTGACACTCGTCATAAAACACAAACTTGATTCATCCAATCCTTTCTTTTCAAATACTCCATAATTTTTAATTAACTGGTTTTTTTTTGTTAATAGCCAACAAACGAGCAGACGAGTCACCTGATAGTAAATGGTCACTGTCGCCCATGGACTTCAGCAATACCAAAGGTATCACTGATGCGTTTTCGGCCAGGAAATGAGAAGTAGGTAAGAAAGAAAGTACTGGCTCTCAAGCCCCCAGCTGGAACACGACTATTCGTTTGGCGGCTGACTCAAGCAGGAGGGTGAGGGTATCAAGAAAGATAATAATACCAATAATAATATTAATGACTTATTAATAATACTGATAATGTAATCCTTACGCGAAAACCTACCACCAGGAAGGTTGGCTTCTGTCTCTTCTTACGACACCCTGTTCTGCTAGCATGGAATTGGGGGGAGTTCTAGACCGCCGCAATACGGCCAAAACAATAAATGTATTTCAACGGCAATAATGTTTCATATCATTCATTGTATGTTAATTAAAAATAAACTGAGGTTTCAGGCCTAACTGAAGCAAAAACTTCATGGTCGATTCTATGGAATGAGGACTTTCCCTCGGCCACACAATCCCAGCGGCTATGGGACCAACCGCTTTGCAAGGGTGTCTACGACACCCTGCTAGAATTCTGTAACACAGCTGCGGATAAATCCCGCTTATTAGCCGTTTCACAAAAAGAGTCAAATCATTGGCTTAGCGCTTACCCCTCTTCCAACATCGGCACCCTACTCGACAACACCACACTGTCAATAGCAGTAGGTCTAAAGTTGGGCACAAACTTAAATGAGCCCCACCGTTGCTGCTGTGGTGCCTGGGTCAATGCCCTGGCACATCACGGCCTCTCTTGCCAGAGAAGCGCAGGTCGCTTCTCCAGACATGCGGCTCTCAATGACATTATCCACTGTGCACTTTCTAGTGCCCATGTCCCCTCTTTACTAGAGCCCAGCGGGATCTTGCGCAGCGATGGCAAGAGGCCGGATGGATTGACTTTATTCCTTGGAAGATGGGTAACTGCCTGATCTGGGATTCCACTCTAGCACCCTGCCACATTACTGGAACGTCTGTTAATCCAGCGGCAGCTGCTACCACGGCAGAGCGGTTTAAAATCCGAAAGTACAAATTACTCGTAAACAAATATATTTTCGTGCCGGTCGAAACGTTAGGTCCTTGGGGCCCCGAGGCCAAATTATTTTTTAAAGAATTGTCGGCGCGTTTGATCGAGGCAACTGGAAACTCCAGAGCCGGCAGCTTCCTGGCTCAACGAATAAGTCTCGCTATACAGCGAGGAAATGTTGCCAGTATTCTGGAAACCCTGCCTCGATCAGACGCGCTTGACGATATATTTAATTTCTAGTACATATTTATTTAAAATTCTTAGTATTATTCTTAGGGTTATTTTTAGTTTTTTTTTATATTGCAAATATTCCTGTATTTTTTATACCACTCCATGTTTTTCCAAAACCTTTTTTTTTCTTTTTAATTAACTAATTTTAGCGTATTATAATTGTATTGCTTTTTTTAATTATAAGATAATTAAAAATTAGAAGTTTAATACGTTGTCATATGGCTTTCGTGTAATTTTATTAATCAATTAATACTTTTTTTTGTATTACATTTATACATAAAGTTCTAAATATATTACTACAAATGAAAGTAATATGAAACTGTTAAATTATTCATAAAACAAATACGTCGATAAAAATATTAATGACATGAACTTAGTTCTAGGTTGACTTTTATTCTAATTGTTCTTATTATTTGTTAGTATGTAGTGCAATTATTAAGCCGATTCGTATTAGAATGTAGCCAAGTCGATAGAAATCAGTCTGTTGTTGGAGGGTTTCGGGATGGTGGCATTTTGAATGAATGTTTCTTCTTTGTCTAAGATATTTGTGACGTATACGCGGTTTCTCGGGATTGTGTGATTGCGTGTGAATTAAATTTCAATGTGCTTACAATAATAGTACACTTTTTATCCCATGTTCTGTAAACTTCACTCGTTAGACATCAAATCTGGCAAAAAAACGCGTTATCAAGTTAGTTTGGAGAAAATTTAAAAACGACCTAATATTCAGTTTTAATGTTAATAATCGTTTAACATCTTCTCATAAAACTTACAAGAAAACTTTAGATGAAAAATATTTTACCGCAGCAATATTTTATGTTTGCAGCGATTTCTAGTAAGTGATTTATACTTAATCGATGAAATTCCACACCGCCGCTTCCGGACTGCGGCGAACTTAAATGAAATGTGGTTACCAGCTCTCCACGTTAAAATGGACCGGTGAGGTGACCAAATAAACTCCAAGCCGTACCTCTATTTATAGTGTAAGAGAGGGAAGAAAATCTAATTTTAGCCAGAAAACTTAAAACTTAAAAACGTGTCAATCATAATTAAGCTGATACCATAAATTACTGTAAAGGGTAAAAATAAGCTATTAATATTATTTTCCAAGTAATATAATCCTAAGTCATGATTTTTATAAATATATATAAATAGCGGCTCGCCCCAACTTCGTTCTAGTTGTACATTTATATATGAATACATTTACATATGATATATAGCTTATGTCCACCCGGAACAATGTACCTGTCAAATCGTAAAATATTTTTTCAAATAGTTTGAATCTTTATTTTCGGGAGATTACCCTTCGCATATACAGACTGCCTAAATATGATAGTAAATAATGGAATGTTTCGTAGAAATATATCGTGGGTCATGTAATTACTGTGAAAAACAAGTCTGTAGAAAAACCTTATCCTTTAAAAACTATAGTAAAAATATTTATAGTAAAGATCTTTTAACGATATGAAAATTAGAATACACCAAAACAGAAACAGAACTAAACAAATTTACGACTAAGACTAGCTTTAGATGCGGTAAACTAATGAAAATAATTGCTTAAAATAAAAAAGATATTACTAGGAAGGGAAAAAAATATACATATTGTGCAATTTAAGGAAAAGTATTTATCTTAAATTTACTTAATGAGATTTGCTTTGATTTAAGTGTCCTTTCAGAAATACTAAAAGCTATAAAATTTCGTATTTCAAATGTATATTTCGAATGTAGAGATCATAAACAATGGGAAGAAACGAATACAAAGTAGTGTACGAAAAACGATTCCGAAACTTGAAATTGCTTGTTTAGCAATTTGTTGGCATAAAAAAAAGGCAAGCAGCATACAGACCCAGTGCGATCGCAGTAGAAATAAAGCACCATATGAGCAAAAATAACCGAAATATTGCCAGCAATACGTACGTAAATTTCGCCCTCGCTCGTTCCTTGCGATTCAATTGCGAACGATAGTTTCGATATCACGATCGTTATGGCCCGCCGTAAACCAATATTGCCGTTAATGGTCGAGCGTTGGAATGTTTATGCAGGTTTTCTTGTGATTTTCTAAGCCGAATTTCGCAGCTTTTGATACGCGTTTAAAAGTAATGAAAGCGCTCAAGAGGTGGGCATTTGTATATAGGTAATGCGACAGCCGTAATAACGCTTATTTTGAGTATTGTGTGTGTGTAACAAGGTAACATGACCTTTTTATTCGTAACAATTTTTTATAACATGAAATAATATGCAATCGAACTTGTAGACTACAAAATTATATTTAAGAGGCGTGACGGCTACTTAACTTTAAGCGAACCTTCCCGCACGTGGTGTACTCCTGCTGAACAACGAAAGAAGCTACGTTGAACGGACCCCACTGTTATAGGTTGCTGGATTTATGTGTAATGTCTTTGGTGTCACGATCGTGCAAAGACGGGGGTTTAGATTCAGATAACTCGTCAGCTCATTTTTCCGCCGTTGACCGTCAATTGCTGTTAGAGATTGATAAATTCATTCAGCGCTTTCTTCGGCTTGTCGCTAGTTTTAGTTTAGACACTTTTTACTTTATACTACCGTTATATGAATTGTGACCACTATGTTTATCGACGATTAGCTGTATTTTTGTTATAACTCAGTTTGCGGACAAATATACCAGATACCGTGGACCGTCTAGAATTAAACTGATCACTGAATATTAAGCGAACAGCACACGAAAAGGATATCATGATCGGTAAATAGGAAGATAAATCACTGCAGAGTGCTGAAAGAAATTGTTAAAAAAATACGGGGTCTGCACGGCCGCAGATATCATACACGTGTCTTTAAAAAACCGTATTCGCGAAGTTATAAAAAAGTAAAACTCTATTATTGTGTATCTACCGACTGTTTCTGGACAAGTTGCATGTAACGATTGTTTTTTGAGGAAGTGAAGACGTGTTTTTCCCTAGTGAGAATTTATTGATATGCAATTAAGTATTTGATATTATCAGAACTCGAAATGATAACGATGCAGACTTTCTTCGACAATCTGAAACCTTTTGTATCGCAGTACCATAATTATTATCAAGTCTTTAAAATTAATGAATACTAGGTATGGTATGACATGTCTTTCTGTAATGCCGCTTTTTCAAAGATGTTATGATGTGATATTAATTTACATCAAGACACGCAAATGTTGTATTAAATGATTAGTAGATAAACTCAGGTACCGGGAAAAATTTATGTCCCTTTTTAAGAGCCCACTGCCCACTTACTGCCCTACTGGCACAAATTTATAAGTGATAGAATTATGGAAAAACGTCATTTTTATTGCAATCTCTCCTTATAATTAGTAAAGATTTCATGACGCGGCGGGTCGCTTTACTGCGTCCTTTAACTTTATAGTAAATTGTGCGCTTTTGCCGAAAGACTGGGAAACACCTTTCAGAATTAATTTTTTTAATACATTTGATCAAAAAGTAGATTTTTTCATGTGTGTTTAACGTGCGGAAAGGTATTCTTTTCCGCACTGATGCTTTTTGTTTTCTTCCTACATAATATAATCTCCATACGCATGAAGGAGGTTTTTGATAAAAAAGTTTTATGTAGAAATTTTTTGTATGAAATGATTATTTTACAATGTAAATACTATTAATACATGAATTAAATTTAAAATGTTTTATAACATATAGGTATAATGTAAATAAATAATTAACGTAACCAAACTTATTTTAATTGCGTTATTTATTGAAATGTCTGAATGCATAGAAACCGTTGCCCTACATGTCAATTTAACCTTCCTTACCAACCTTGCCAACTTTAAATTTGTCCTACAAAATGTTTAATATCACTCTCAACAATTGTTCAAACTGTAATATTAATTATTACTTGTCCAAGGTTTAAACTGTTTTTCATTGATTTCCTTTCGTTGTTTAAAATTTTCGCAAATGTATTGAAAACTTCGTTCGATGCACGTATAGACTTGTCTTTTCCATTCGTCTCTATCCAAACGTCCAACCCGGGCCTCGTGAAGAAATGACATACTTTCCGCATTTGTATCGAAATGTACTATTTTATAATTCCTCGGTAACAATAAAGCAAATGCTCTATTAATATAAAGCATTTTATTTTAACTTGAACAATAAACTCTACGAAAACATTTTCTTATTATTAGAAGAATGAAGATATGAATAATGTTATTTTTCTTGAACAAACTGCGGCGCAAAAAGGCGACTAAATTAATAAGCTTATGTAAAAACAGCTCCTCTCACGATGACCTAGACCATTTTTTTTCATTACCTGTATCACAAAGCGGTAAGAAGCACCTTTTTCCCCCATTCTTTTCTTCCTAGTGACGTACTTTTATGAAGATATTATGGCGGATCTAACAAGAGCCCTTTGTTAAAATATGAGCAGCAATTGCAAAATTAAAAGAGCCTCATTGTCTTGCATAAGAAGAAGATATCCAACTAAATATTTGTACTAGTAAAAAATCGCCAAAAAGTTCAAATGCTTCTTTTCACGTTTTTCTACATTGCACTCGTCTCGAGACATGTGAAGTTAAAACTCTGTTTAAAGTTAACAATGAACAGAATGTTCGTAGGTCTAGATTTATTCAAAATAACGTTGTAATTATTGTAATTTCATTTAGTTGGCCTGAAGCCATTTTGATTTTGTGACCGTGATTTTACACATTTCTATAGTTGATAGTATCAGGCGTTACTTCGCGGAAATTCATTGTTATTAAATTAGTAATAATTTACTTTGCAACAATCCGCAAACACAATATATGATGGTACATATATACTTCTTTCTATACATGCATACAGACCATCCTCAGGGTGAACCTCCCCTCTCACTCTGAGGTTGCTCTGTTTCGGAGCGAAACACGTATTGGTGACGGTATGTACATATGTTGGTTTATACTTTTATTTATCATAAATGCATGTTTTCCTTTGTGTCAGGGAGGAAGGTTCAATACATGCAGTATTGAAGTATATACCATCATATATTGTGCTTGCGGATCGTTGCGAAGTAAATTAATACTAATTTCATTACTCATTTCTGTTAAATACATCAAAATAAATTCAATTTAATACATGAATCATGAATTTCTTATTAATAAAATCTCTATGTTCTTTTTTTAAATAATGAGGCTAATAATCAGCTGGGGTTAAGGACTATTTTCCACCTCCTACGAAAATTTTATGAGTGCTTCCATGCTTCGGTCATTAAGTTTTAGGTGTCGGTAATTACCATAAGGTATTAGTTGTGAACGCTTGTCAAAGACCTTTAGTTTGTTGACCGCTCCGTGCCTCCACTATAACGGTTAAAAACCCGTACGCTGGAGTGGGTTGCTAATGGATTGAAACCCATCTTTCACCTGCAAAGTTACGGACGACATTACATCCGACAAGGAAATAAAAACAATGGATATAAATAATGATTACCATTAAAGCGTGGGGTATATCGCTTGATATTAATACTTTTAACGAGCGGAGTTTTGTTCAACGAAATTGTAAGTTAGAATGATCTTATTAATGAACGTCCCAGAATCCTTTGTCCGGCGCTGGAGCATTTCCTGCACAATCGCCTTGACACCAAGTAATTAGAGAGAAAAATTCGTTCTCACGAAGTCTAGTACCTCACTTAACTATTGCGGTTGAGCATCTTTTTAAAATCGCTCCGGGTTACATGAACGCTCCGAGAACGTATAATGTAAGAAAAAACTTAAATTCCACGTGACCTTGGCGTTTTGTTCTATTAAAATGATTACTCAGACATTAAATAGTTGTGGTTTTAAAAGCTACATAAAACGATTACATATATTTTCGTTTAAATATTCGTTTAAGCTCACGTAATCTCGTAATCTTATGGAAACTAGTATTAAAAGTAGATACATTTTCATTGTACTAGGGACGGTTTCAGTAAACCATATATTCCCTTGGTGTTGGTTAACTGTCCGTTTTTTGTTTATCTGAACTTACTTATCCTCACTTATATTTCGTATGTGACAGACGCACGAATCGATAGATTAAATTCATGACATTCTTCAGTATCTATCTGTTTTAATTGAAACCGGCCCGTTACAAGGTTGTACAAATATACTCTCAACTATTAAAGTATCATGCGAATTCGATGGTTTCCAAAATTTTGGTTAGAAAGAGGTAGGTAAGAAAAATATAGCTTTGCGTCGCAGCCTGTATCCGTTAATAAGTTAAAAAATATGGGTTTCACAAATTACTCATACTATTTGATTTTTCTAACTGCAGAAATAAGGATAAAATGCAAGTAATAAATAAAAATGATGTAGTATCGAAACAAAAATGTAAGCAACAAGTTA
The DNA here is from genome assembly GCA_003671415.1 of Megathymus violae. Taxonomy (NCBI): domain Eukaryota; kingdom Metazoa; phylum Arthropoda; class Insecta; order Lepidoptera; family Hesperiidae; genus Megathymus; species Megathymus violae. The sequence continues at coordinate 3,373,645 of PDGT01000034.1, forward strand.
TTTTTAATTTTTTCAACATCTTCACGCACTGAGTTTGGCAGGGGGTACCAGGCAAATTCGCAAAAACCATTTAAAAGTAACACTCTCAACGAAATAGTTGACAGTATCAGGCGTTACTTTGCGGAAATTCATTGTTATTAAATTAGTATTAATTTACTTTGCAACAATCCGCAAGCACAATATATGATGATATAGAATGTATGTGGTCATGCATGTATAGAAGTATACGCCACCATACATTGTGCTTGCGGATTGTTGCAAAGTAAATTAATACTCATTTAATAACTGTCAACGAAACTAGCAATAAACTGAGATAAAAATATTTTATTTCAAAACTTTCTATGACAACAACAAAGAGTTTAGTACAACAATAAATTAAGACTGAGTGCACATGGCACGCATTTCTACAGATACCGAGTTCAAAGTTAGAATAGTAGCGTTCAATTCATGTATTAATTTCAGTAACTATTCAACCACTGCATTTCAAAACTGCATACCGAAATGTAGTCAAGTATAAGTGAAATCAATTTAATTAGACGATCTCCCGTTGCAAAGCATTGGTCTGACTTGGTAATTAACGAAGCCTGATACGTATCTATTTAGTTGTCCATAGTACTTCAGAGCGAATTAAAAAGAGTGCAGATGATCAAATTTTTATGTCGTCTACTGGCCTCCGGTAAAGTTTAACGACTTCTATATAACGATAACAATCGCGATCGATGGCTAAACGTAACCTCCGAAACACGGATGTGCTTAAGAAGCAGGAGCCATATTTCCTATCCACCGCACCGTCTGTGTTACTTAGTAGTTTGTTTCCTACTGGCTCAAATCTTCGGGCCCATAAAATTAATTGATTTTAAATAAAAATGGTTAAATCGCTTAAAGATACGTTCAGAAAATATCTACTAACACATTTCATTCCGTTATGAATTGTTTGTAATCAACAATGAGATTATAATTTAATTTACTTTACTATTGTAAACAAAAGAGACATACGAGTACGCTATTTATTCGGTATCGACTGTTGGTCATGGAAATACATAATTGAAACGTGAAAGATCAACCTGTAATCAACACCCTTTGTATTAAGTATTAACTGACAAAACCTTTACTTGAATAATAGATTACTTTCGTCGACGTAGTAACCGATTTGAATATCTAACTAGCTCTACGAGTACGTCAAATATTTATTTAAAACTCATATCTATGCAAATTCCCATTATTCGTATAACGTTAATATGAAACATATTTAAAAATAGTGAGCAATCTAAGATATTAAGTGTGTGTGTGTATATATATATATATGTATATATATACACCTAATACATACGTGTGTGTGTAATAATTCAAACTTCAAAATAAATTAATGACCTAAATCATTGAGCTTAGATTTACACCTGTCTAAGAAGTAATGTATCCAAACAAAAATTGGGCGGTGTTTTATCGCCCCAAAAATAGTTACTATAAGTAGATTATATTCCACAAATAGTCAGAGACTGGTTTTTACATCACGTTAGTCTATATCCGTTCCGGTTCGTAAGCTAGCACGATGACCTTATAATATTAATGTTTGCGTCCAAGGTAAAGAATGCGGCGTATTCCGACAATAACAAACAAAAATATATTGCAATCTTGTCACGATTTAAGTCACTCATTTAAATATGAATTATATGCAAACTTAAAAAAATCTAATTAGTCTAGTCCTGTTTATGATTATTAGAAATTTAAAAGCCCAGCGTTAAAACTAAATTGCTTATAAATTGAAAATATTAAAGAAAATAGCTTCTATAGTACTTCTTTATGGCAAAAGAATTAACAGTGGTATCGTCAAAATGTAGAGTGAAGCAAATAGAACGTCAATAATTTCGTACTAAGGTTTATATGTCGCGGTGAAGTTATCGGACTGAATAACAACGAGCAATGCGTTAAGTGGGATAGGCATTCACTGCAGTAGGAAGTATGTTTTTAATTGAGACATTGGTTTATCTCTTTATGTTCAAAACTATTTATAACAAATATCCATTTATAAATTATAAAGATGGTATACACATTTCTATTAATACATAATTAAGACCATAATTCTCAAATTATTATGACTCCACTATTTATATAGCAGTACCTCATTAAATTTATCTAATTAATTCCTTATATATCGTATAAATCTAACATTTAAGGTTTTTTTATCTTTGTAAAAGTGTAATGTAAAGCATATTATTTCAACATATAAAATAATCAATTAAGTTGATTTAGTGGAGAGCTTTAATTAATAGAGAAATATGATTTTAAACGTATCTCAATGTACCAGTAATCTATCTCTATAACTTGTCTTATCTTATGTCGTATTATCGCAGATGGTAATTTAATATGTACCTAATTAGTTCTTACGATTTTTATATTTTATACCCAGATTAAACCAATCTCGTATAGTAATTAAATAATAATAACCATAAAATATACTTACAATGCCAAAATAACAATATAACAAAAATAAATGAGCCAGCTCGGCACGCTATACTTTGTATATTGCACAACTTGCTTGAGAGTCTACAAAAATCTCAATAGTCAGATGACGCAACGCGGGCCCCTCGCAGTTCACAAATACCAGTATGTGCATGATGACATTAAAATGACAAGTACCCGTATACTTTCCGTTCGTAGTTTTAAATATTTGCCGGTGTAATTCTTTGTTTTTTTGTTCTTATAGGTCAATGCTTAGCTAAATCCTCCTCATGGTAAGTGGCTATGTAGCCTTTTAATTTTTTTATTGAATTTGATTTGGGAAATATAATTTTGCACTTATTGGAGATGATAACGCAAGAAGAAAAATTCTAAAATAATATGTAACAAAATAGTGAATATGAAAAATTTGTCTCGTCGATCAAAGAACTTGTGGGGTTGTTTGTTATGCCGATAAAGAATAGAAACCGAAAATGATGTAATATTCCTTCCTATGTATAATAGTCCTTCAGTAGAAATTGAAAGGAACTTATCTGCACGATTACATTATAATATTTTACTTATAATTATTACTTGAATTGCATTTCATTACATTACGAAACCCTAAAGAATTCATATTCATATTTTTGCATCTATGTTTTTGGTTAGAAATAATTTATCTTTAGCAATTTCATTTTAAAACTAAATATTGACTTTACTATGTGATTCGATACATGACGGTTCACTATTTGGGCAAGTCTAAGTGCTCCTAATCTACCAACATATAGGGGGTTCAACTCAGAAATTTGAGATCCTGCTTAATTGAGATAGCTTTCATAGATGTACAAAAATTCAAATGTATATCCTATATGTTGCACATAGATGTCGAAATCCGCTTGAAATGGTTCGTGTACTCTAACACTATAATATTTCGGTGCGTTGCCCTTTACTTTGCTACATTGACACGACACAATGCCTCGCATCTTCGTCTTCGTCTTATATTACAAATAAATCCAAATATTAATGTATATTTTATTGACATGTCGTAGCAATTAGAACAATTTGGATTGAGGCGAAAACGCAATTTACTTTTCTTGAGTGATTATAATAAGCCTATTATAATACATATTTTTTAATGATTTAGTTAAGTAATTATCTCCCGGTGTCTTATATATCTACGTAGAGGTAGGTATAAATACAGTACAACTGTACTTTTGAAGTAGGTTTAACACACCACTCATGTTTATTTGTTATTAAATAAACAAGTGTATACATACATCTCATATCATAATTGTGATTCTTCCATATATGGACGGCATTATCGGCACCGATTCAATGGTTATTTATTACATTCTATAAATCCAACTTGAAACTTAATATTTTTCATCATTCTTTTTGTGGTAAGATAATGCAAATACCCACCTTTATTGGTAATAACCAATGGCATCAAACGTTCCTCAAATTCTTCGTAATTATTTTACATAACCGAGTGAAAATCGGCTTCAGTATTTAAGTATATATGCAACGTGCCATTTTTTGTTGCAAATAAATTGTTGTGTTGGAAATAATGAACTTGTTAGACGTATAAATGTAATTAAACGCATACTTTTCTAGTTGTGTAGTTGCAGTGAATACCGTTTCACGTGGTCGCGTACACGGCTTTCCAACGAAATTGTGGTGAAACTGATATAATGATGAGCGAGCCACGGTACATTCGCAAACTGCCGTAATTTATATTCGATCAACAAATATTTTTTTGTCACGACCACATTTAGGCAGTATTTTTGAATGATTCGGCCTGGTTAGACTTTAAATAGTAGTATTACCTCCATCAGCCACATATTGCTATTTAAAGACTAACCAGACGAATCATTCAAAAACACAGTAAACAATAAGCTACATAGATTCGTAGTTCCGCTGATACGCTCTACATATTCACAAGAACGAGTTAAGGTCCGTAATGTTAGTTTCAATCTTATTTCATTGAATAAAAAATATTTAGATGGCCGTGACAATTATTAACATATTAACACGCGAATCATAAAAAAATAATTCTGTAGTAGCAAATTTTGTAAAGCAATAGTATAGATGTGATTTCACTAGGTTGAACTAAACAGATTATATTATTGTAAATTTCTCGACCAGGGTTTAAGAGTTTAAGGTTTAAGGGTTTCTCGACCGAAGCTCAGGTTGTGTATCAAAAGTGACGATTAGACGCATACAATTCGACAGATTTTACCTTAAGAAAATGTCATTAAAACACTCCTGCGTATAATTTTATTTAAGAACAGCAAACTGCCCTCGCATAGTTTCAAAAAAAACTAGGCCTTACGCTTAGAAACAGCACCTGCATTCTTTTAGGACTGGGTTTTTCTCGTTCTATGAATAAGAAACATATTCATTTATAACTTTTTTATTGTTCTATATTATTGAGTGATGCTTCCTGCAATACATTACGGAAAACTATAATGAAATCGGTTAAACCGTATCTGAGATAAACGCGAACAAATGCACAGACAAACAGACAAAAATGTAACAACTATTGTTTTGGGTTCTATTGAGTTTATAAATTACTCTAATAATAGCTTTTCTCAGATATCCTTCATGCACAGAATGCGATTATTTATAATTTTATTATAAGTATAGACATATAAATTTTCTATCATCTTATGCTTAAATATTTAATATAATACAGTGCTTCATTAATTTTAATGAAAAGTATTGCATTATAATCGGAATGTTAGGCTTACCTATTATTTAAATTATTTACAGTAACCCAGCCGTGATCTACTGAACATGTATAGGTACAATCTAACCAAATCTTACTAAACAATGGGTACAATATACAATTCATAAATTTAAACTAGAAACAGCTATTAAGAAATGTTTTAAGATATTTCTATGTAAAAGGGTCTCAAATATCTTTATTTTAATGGTAAATGTTAGTTACAAAAGTCCCGTTATATCACAGGTTTGGTGATACAAACGCAAAACACTTAGCGTGGTAATAATACTAGAAATATTTGCCGACCGTTACACCGTCGCGACTTCGAATGTTCTCAATGAACGTGGCCGACATTCTAATAATTTAATGCAAATTCATTTCAATATTTCGTGTGCATCTATTCGGCATCGTTCGTATGGAGTTTGCAAGAGGAAGTTACAGACTGAAAATAATGGGTGGTAAAATATTTTGTAAAGTGTAATTTGAAATTATTGAAGAGGTATGATTTTATAACAGTAAGTTCGTACGGTTAAAATCAAAACTCAGCTATCATTTTATCCACCATTGATATCCTGGCAAGATAAAGTTAGTTTTGTGAGTAAATAAGTATTAAAATAACATAAACACTACCTTTGACGCGAGATCTTAATGAGAAAAGTTTGATACGACTTGTATTTTGACTCAAACTTTTGTCATCAACGTTTACTTTCATGGCAGGGGTGCGACCAGTATCGAAGGTACGTTGGAAATAAGATAAGAAGCTAACTTGAATTATAAACAAAACTTGATTCAGTTACCTCAAGCCACCGTTTCGTTCAATTCTTCTCTTCTAACTTTTACGCAGATTGCATTTGGAATTGTGTTAAAAGTTTTCACTGACGTCATTTTGGACCGCAGCGAACTAAATTAAATAATCGTTTTCAGTTCAGTGACAAAGAATAAATACATTTTCGAACTTTCAAACAGAGTATGCAAACTTTTTTCATTTGTATTGCTCCGATGGAGATAAAAATGCGCTTCTCTAACTTTTCTCCCGCAAGGCGCGTGCAGCGTAACGGAATACGTCAGCATCATAAGAGCTCTACGAACTCGTTTAGCAATGAAGCGGAATTAGGGGTTGGCTGACACGCTGAACAGATTTAACTCGGTAATTAAAACTAGGCCAATTAATTTCAATACCCACACGAGATCAATATACTTAAAGTTAAAGGCACGGTTGAATAGTTAATACGTTTAACTTATACGTGCGAAGTTAGAATTTCCCAATAGTTACGTACGATGAAAGTTAGTGAAGCAGAGACACTTTAGAGTAGTTTATTTATGAGTGAGTCTATTAAACTACATTTACTTCTTCAGAGTTATCGGAATTAATCGCGATTAGGAACGATCGCTGCACGTTACTCAGCGCGAGAAAGTTGTTATCAGACGTGTGCGTTCACAACATTAGTATCGCTGCGCTCTTTACGAAGTTGCCGGTCGAGTGAGTGCGCTCCGAGCAGAGAGGCGGGAAATATTCAAGAGCACTTACCATGTTAGAGAGCACCAAACGTTGATGTTTAGCGACTTGGGGGTCTAAGGTATGGAGCGGGATGGCGAGTGGCAGTGGAAGTTGCAAAGGCAGCGGTTGCGGGTGTTGCAGGATCAGGGGTGGACAGCAGCCGCACGGCGTCGCGTAGGTCACGCACCCAAGCTGCGGCGGGAACAGCGTGAAGGCGGCCTCCCGGAGGCCTCTTCCGCGTCTCTTCTACGACCGCATCCGCGGCCGACCACAAGTTTCGACGGCCACGCGAGTCGCCGTCTCTCGAGCTCTCAACGCCCGGCCGAAGCAAGAACCGTTGGAAAATGTGAAAATTTGAAAGTTCAAAAAGTTAGCGCGTTACTCGAATCGAGTCGACGTTCGGGATACGGGGAAGGGCCGGATCGCAGTTGGGAGCGGGAAACTCAGCGATCGGGAGAAGTGAGAAACGTCGCGCAGGGCTCGCGAGAGTGTGGAGAAAGTGGCGGCGTGCACGGAGCACAAGTCGCCAGGCCGGCGTGTGGCGGTGGACTGAGTGCCGCGGCAGGTAAGCGAGACGCGCGGAGGGCGTAGGGGCGGGCCTACCTGACTCACCTGGGCGCTTGCGCCGCGCGCGCTCAGCCTCCGGCCCTCTCTGCTTGCTTTGCCTCTGCACCACCTCGCTCTTCTCTACTCTTTACAAGACCGGTGCAAGCCTGTCTACTTTTTACATACTCTTCACAGGTGCACATTAATAACATTTGATCGATAATGCATATTTTAAAAAATAATGTGAAGATTACTTAATTATAAAGTTTTCTCAACGATTCATTTTTAATTAATTTACTGACAATGATATTTTTTAAGAGCTTCACAGCTGAACAAACAAATAACAGTCGAATTTTATTATGGAAACTTCAAAATATCATTTTACTATAACAATATGAAAGAACTTACAACATTTTGAATATAAAGTTTAATAAAACCGCAAATAGGATCAAGACCGATAATTCGAGAAATACAAACTAAACAAGCGTTTCAGAAAAGAGATCGGTCTCGTTAGAGGACTTCAGAGAAAGCTTCCCAGGTAAGCTCATTGTATACGCTTAACCTTTAAGCACCTTTTAACGTCGTGCACTATTTACGTTCCAGAAACACACTTGGACTTATCAGCGATATTTTCCTCCATAACCACAACAGTTCCAGTTTAAGTTAAACTAACGTTTCAAACTCAATTCAGTTTTATTTGATGAGACGATTTTCTGCCATCGCTAATAAATTTGCTGGTAAACGAATTCGAAATTCAAACTTTAATATGTGTACCAAATCATCCGAGGCTAATTACTATTATATATTAATTTTGAAAAAGCTATGAAACGAAAATCTTATTAAACAAATTGGAAATATTTATTAAATAATCTGTAATTTAGTTAACAATTCGACGTAACAGGCACGGGAGTTATGACCCCTTACCATTAAAAACACATCGTAAAAAGTGTATGATTAATTGTTCATACGTATTTCGTTAGAAAATAAAATCTCGGTTTGAACTAATCATACCCATCTTGTTAGCGACCGCTAGGTAAACAGATCAGGAGGGTTCAAATATCGGCGAGCACCGAATTAAGTCGAGAATTATCTATTTACTCAAACCTCGCTTAGACAATCATACATCAAACGTTCCCAGATTTAGGGACGTATTTAACTGCGAGTTTCTCGAGATCAACAGAGTAAGAACCTGAGAGTTGAATAAATCAAACGCCATGTCAAAACTCTTGTCAAATGTGGTAGGGAGAGAATGAAGCGTGTTCAAGCAGTGCCAGCTTTAAGCAGTGAAAAAGTTACAAAAATGGAGGTGCGACTGCCTTTTTAAAAGGATTTTATTTTTTTATTAATCTACCGACTTTAAGATCAAAATTGACACATCTTTTTTTATTTACGAGGGGAAACCCTTATGGGTTCCTCTCCGTCTCGGGGGCGACTGAGAGAAGATATGCCGGACTCGTACCGGCTAAAACCCCACGGTGTTCCTCTGAACGCCCTTCGTCGGGACTGCGGGTACGCTCTCGCATTCTTCCGCGGTCCCGACGGCGTTGGCTCTTCTACAGACACATCTACTTTAACCTCAACCGAGTATTGAACCGAGCACTTTTTAATCGACAGACGAGATAACAACCCTTACTTGTTTATTCTATTCGACTCCGGTTCGGATACATCGTTACTTTTTAAAGCTGAACTGGATAGGCTGGAGGTGTCTTCAGTAAGAAAAGATTTGGGTCTTAGGATCCCTATCTAACCTTTAGCCTCAAATCAACAGGTATTCCTTGTTAGAAGTTGTTATTTAACATCCTTTCCTTCGCGATTAACGTAACGATATCCTCCGATAATTTGCTTGACAGTGAAGGGAACTGACATTGACACCCCTAATAAGGAGCTCCTAATTCGCGTGTTACGGTAAAAAATATATTTTATTTTACATCTATTTCCTCCAACAAGCCAAAGCCAGTAAACGGCATAATTAAAAGTCGTAATGCAACATGTACATTTAAGTTGTTCAGCAGCTGCTGTGTTTTCAGATAATTAATTTATAAGTTGGAAATAAATTTAAAACATTTTGATAAATAGTTAAGTGATATTTTCAATCCACTTTTCACTACAATCCTAAACAAATATCAGCGAATAGCCACAAACCTTTATACTTTTTCAAACCTATACTAAATCCTTGTTATGTTTTACATTTCAAATACTTTTGTTTCAAATACTTTTCTTTACTTGTTGTATACACTAAAACTAACTGGAAATAATCGCTACTTAGCGCTATTAATCCCCACTCTGGGTTTTTCGGTGTATTTTTATGATGATTGTACATACAGTATGATTGTATGCGTTTTCCATGTAACAATATTTATGATTGTATTCGTATGTACAATAATATTCAGCAGTAGAATTCCAACAGGTCGTAAATAGATGTCGTCTTAAAAGTTTCTTTAGTTAGTCTAGATTTTTGTGTTAGTTTGTCGTAATATTGCATTCATAGGCCGGGCCTAATGGGACTAAATTCTTATTATTATTTATGTACATATATAAATACTCTTTTAGAAATTGTATTACAAATATTTTTTTGCGTGTACAAAATAAATACAAAAACAAAGGTTGGTACTGCAGGTTTACATGAATATGTCCCTATCAATATAACATTATAAAACATATTAATAATATTTTCCTGCATTAACCTCAAGGGAAACGTAAAGCGCGAACGTTCCCTGTGGGCCCAATCCAACGTAACATGGATTAAGATTAGACGGAGAATCTCCGTCTTGAACATATGTCAGTTCACCACGCCCGGTAATTACCTAACCTAACTCATATATACTAATTACGTGGATAAGTTAATTAATTAATACTATCGACAACACGACATTAGTTCATATTAAAATCAATCATTTATGTATGGATTGATAAATTACACATGCACATATATTTGATAGCTGTACTACTATTTCTAATACGTTGTTTGGAAAGTAATTTCGTTTTTTCCCAACAGAGGACCTCATTGTATTTTTTCACAACCAATTTCACACTTAAGCCACATAATCATTATGTATTTTGATAGCTAATATAGAAAAGCCAAGCGAAAATTATGAGATGTGTATGAAGAAGATGAATTGACCCAACGACAATGCCAAAATTGATTTACAAAATTCCATTCCGGCAATTTCGATGTTGAAGATGCACCACGTTTTGGAAGGCCCGTTGAAGCCGAATAAGACAAAATAAAGGCATTGATAGATGCAAACCGCCGAATAACAACTCATGAGATTGGTGAAAGGTTAATTTTGTCGAATTCGACTGTTCATGATCATGTCAAACGTCTTGGTTTAATTTCAAAACTTGACATATGGGTTCTACGTGTTCACACAGAACGAAATTTGCTTCGCCACATTACCGACTGTGATCTGCTTCTGAAACGTAAAAAAAATGATTCAGTTTTGAAGCGAATCATTACTGGCGACGAGAAATGGGTTGTTTAAAAAAATGTTAATTGCAAGACACCATGGAGTAAAGAAGATGAACCAGCTCAAACCACTTTGAATACCGATATTCACCAAAAAAAAGGTTATGCTATCTGTTTAGCGGGATTTCAAAGGAATCGTTTTTTTGAGCTTCTACCGGACAATACTACGATTAAATCTAAAGTATTCAATTGGACAAACTGAATAATTCACTCAAACAAAAAAAGCCAGAATTGATCAATAGAAAAGGTGTAGTGTGCCACCAGGATAATGCGAGACCTCATACAAGTTTCGTAACTCGCCAAAATATTTTAAACTTTGAATGGGATGTACTACTACACCCACCATATTCGCCAGATTTGGCAGCTATTATTACTTGAACCGATCTCAAAATTTTTGGGCGGGAAAATCTTCACTTTAAATAAGGACGTGAAATATCATTTGGAGCAGTTTTTTGCCAGCAAGATCAGATGTTTTACGAGCGTGGAATCAATATCCTGCCCGAAAGATGACAAAAGATGTTGGGCCAAAATGGACAATATATAATTTAAGAAAATGTTTATACACTAAAAAAAATCGTGTTTCATTTTCACCAAAAAAAAAAGGAAATGACTGTCTTTATTTGTGCGTTCGTGCGCGCTCATCTCAGAAATGCCTTAATCGATTTCATTTTGATTTTCACTGATGTATTGCAGTAAGCATCACTTAAGATTTAACGTTATTTTGATTTCAATCCGTCCATAAATAAAAAAGTTATAAATTAATTTAAAGTAATGTAGGTACTATTTCTAAACATCAGGCGTAGTTTTTCCGAATCGAAGCGAGAGCAGTTTGCTAGTATTATATATATATATATATATAAATCGTACCCGGTGTATATGAAATCGTTTAAGAAATTTATATATTATAAAATGTTAACACTATCAATCTCAAATCTAACAAATAGACCGCGCCCATTTTAGCTCAACTCTCATTTATTGATTGTATTCAGTATACTGTAAATTACATCTTACATATATGCCGAAAGTATATTCTATTGTGTGAAAATAATATTTTATATTACATTTATTTTATTTTCTTATTAACGACCGTATTTTCTTTTTACGATAGAAGTTTGTGTCTGCGTTTCACATTATTACTTGTCCTTCAATGGTACTTAAATTTATCATACACAGCACAGAAAAATAGCGTTGCTGATAAAAGTTTATACTTCTACAGTATGAAATATTTTGTTCGCCTTAGTGCATAAATGAAATCTATGTACGAATGGCGTGTTTTGTATGTGTGCGCGAATTCTGCAATACGAAGTGGTTCAAAGTAGAGTTGCGCCTGCGCGGGCCCCGGGCGTTGACCCTGCGCCCGCGCCGCCAAGCCGTCTACGAGACCGTCTTATATAACGTGACCTTAACATTGGGCTGTGGGACGCGATACCTTATTTATTTTGGAGTCTAAGAATGTCGATATTACGTGAAACGCTTGACTGCGTTCTTTTCACACCACATTACACGGAGTTGGCACGCGACTTCATTGATTTTCCAGTATTTTTGAGTTCAATAAAGTAATAGGATCAGCATCTGTTTAAAATGCCGAAAAGAATGTCGCTTTCAATAATCTTGAGGTAAATCGTCTCTTCTAACCAAAATAATCGTAGGTATACATACGCTTCTATACCTTGTTGAAAAAAAAAAAAACACTGTTTATCTTTCTTTTTATACAATAATTTATTTTTATCGTGACAAAGAAATCTAAAATAGTCGACGACATAATTTCTTCAAAACATTGAAAAAAAAATTTAAAAACGTGCAGGAGTAAGAATTTCCCTTACTTGATCTTGCTAACCCTTTCACCGAATTCCGAGAATGCCATTCTGACAATGTTAAGTTAACCATTAAACATAGCTGTGTAAGAGTATAACCACATGTAATCATTTATATACAAATAAGCAGCTAAATTAGTTCAACTACAATACGCAAATCCGAATCTCTGAAACTCTCAGCATTAAGCAAACTTTGGAACGTACAAACTCACCGAGGTATAATTTCAATTTCTGTTAGGCAAAGGTTCAAGAGGAACGCACATTGGCCCGTATTAATTCAAAGTTTCAGTGCAAGTCTGCAGTCACACCTGCTTTCTTGAAGTTCTGGTTTCTATTACGCTGTGATGTAAGACCGACAATAACGATAATGCTTTCCGCCAACCCTATCGATTCAAAAATTAATGATACATTTATTATGTACTAGAAATTCATTTATTCGTTATTTATATATTTTATTTATATATTTATATATTTTATTCTAGTAAGTGTATTCAACTGGAATTTTGAATTCAATTTAAAAATAATCACAAATAGAGAAAATTTACAACCTATTGCAGGGTTCATCGCCAAAACAAGAAGGAAAAGACGAAGAATTATAAAAGACGAATATTTAGATTTCACATAAAAATACTAAAAGGTGAAAACATATTTCAACTATTTTTTATACTGCGTTCTTAAAACTGATTAAAAAGTATAAAATAATTAATTTAGCCTCATACAGATTAAAAGCCCCACAAAGAAATAAAAACGTAAAACGGATTCAATACATATATTTCAAGAGCGTAGACAATACGTGTTAATGAGGAAATTAAGATATTACGAATATTTCATTAATTTTATTAAGTGATCTATTCATGTACAAATTATATTATAGTATAGAGTTATTATAGTATACATCAGTATGAGAATAAGAGAAATATTTTACTCTTCAGTCAGTTTCAAAAGTGATAAATATTAAGCGACTTTATTTTTATTGACATAATTTTTTATTTAATATTTTTCAGCATACTTATCAATATTATAAATACTAAAGGAAAATTCGTACGAAAATTTGTTCACGCCTTTCTTTAACACTTGTCGAAGGCCTTCGAGTGGCGTAAAAATTTCCGACATAGGAGGTTACGGGTAAACCGTTAATTTAAAGGTAGAAGCAGTGTACTGGGGTCCGCGCTTGGTCTCAAGAGTACCGTACTAGAGTACTTTCCATCTAGTGAGTTGTTAATAAGTCAAAAATGTGCGACCAAACATCTCACTTCCTTGCGATATCTATTGCCGTAGAAGATCAAGAGCGTACGTTATGCTAACAGCAAATTGCGTGCAGATATAGTAAAAACAAGATTAAACTGCATTTGAATTCTAAGCTCCATATACAGAGCTCAGCTAAGCGTAAATGCTATGGTCACTCATTGTAACTGCGCGGTCAGTGCTATATTTTTTTAAATAAAATTATGTCTTATAACAGCTAGACTTAACACGCGACCGATCACGAATCACTGCGAAAGCTTGATTTAAAAATGTTAAATATGTAAATAATTAATAAGGTACTTTTCTATTCAGGTATTAAGGTACCTTTCGCTTAACTTTAGATTTCGAATGAAATATAACTTGGTTAAAAATTATTAGTTTGTATGAGACTGAATTGATGAGTAATTAATGTGCAATTATTAATTAGGTTATACTTACATATTCATTACTGATCAATAATAATTTCATTATAACAGATAAAAAAAATAATCATTATTGTCATTACAACCCATACTGTCTCACTGTTGGGCTCGAGTCTCTTCTCAGAATGAGAGAGATTAAGGCTATATTCCGCACGCTAGCAAAAATTTGCTAGTGAAAATTATGAAGAACTCGCAAATATACAGGTTTCCTTATGATATTTTCCGAAGTAAGTGATAATTAATTCTTATTACGAAAATTGTGTTTGTGTTTCGTCCGTTCGTTAGACATTTTCCGTAAATCTCAAAATGTTGAAGTATTATTACAGATCAAATTAATGAACCATATGACTTTGAAGATAGATTACTAGACGTAGGCTTATACTAAATACTGTCATCTTGACCGAATCTACGTTTTCAGCAACCATCAGAAACTCAATAACAATAATAAACCAATGTCTTTTGTACGTCGCATAGTCGGAATTTACTATAGTTCTTTTGGTGAGACCCAATTACCTTTCGTCGATTTTACAAAGCTAACTTTGATCTGTAATTATCAGTACAATTATTGGATTGCAACACAAACAATTACTTTGTTTTAACGCTGTCACTACTCAGGATAAATACACAAATATACGCACTTATTTACTTTCCACTGTCGGTTATGAATCGTTGCTTATCATAACAACTTATTTCACAATGTTGTGGATTCCACGCTCGAATTAATTACACTGTACGAAGTGCCCTGTTTAGTGTTTTCTTAGTTCGTCCGTTATTTTGATTTTTTCAGCATACTCAGTCAATCTATTAACATTTAAAATTTGATCTCCAACTTTTTATACAAACTGATTCATCCTACGTTCGATTTCAGGACATGGGACCATTTTCAAGAATTTTTTAAACTTTTAAGTTGTGACTGTCTGAGTGAGGTACTTTGTTTTCTATTTACAATAAATAAATTAGTTGTAAAAATAAACTTTTTAAAAACAAGCTTTTATTTAATTGCCTTAAAAAGAAGAAAATAAACTTTAAATTAAATCAAACCAATCAATTTAGTACATGTATTACACAATTTATTAAATGATATAAAAATTTGTCGCGAGATATGCATATGCATATTTTATAGGAAACATTTTCTTTCTTAGAATTACTTATGAAAAGTATGTAAAGCAAAACTAATTAATGCACAGGTAAATCTCGCGACAAGCTTTTATATCATTTAATAAATCGTGTAATACATGTACTAAATTGATTGGTTTGATTTATTTTAAAGTTTATTTTCTTCTTTTTACGGCAATTAAAAAAAAGCTTGTTTTAAAAAAAAATACCATTAATTTATTTTTTAGTTATTTGGATTTAATGTGACGTTGTATTAGTTTTCGTGGTCTCCTCAGCAAGCCCTTTCATTTGATACCCATACTGTAGTAGTGCAGAAAAAATAACTAGTCCGCCATCTTGGATGATCCGCCATATTGGAATTAGAATGATGTCACATAGCTAAGCATGCATGGTCGTCCAAAATAAGCCTGTATACCAAATTTCAGCTCAATCGGTTAAAGATAACTAATTTAAAATTCCGTTACAAGATTCCACCCGGACAAACATAAATACATTGCAAATTAATAAAAACCTTGTAATTGGAATGACGTCACATAGCTAAGCATGCATTGTCATCAAAAAATAAGTCTGTATACCAAATTCCAAATTAATCGGTTAAAAAGAACTGATTAAAAATTGCAAGATTCCACCCGGACTCTTTTCCTCTTGTATTTGTCAACGGATTTTACCGTTTTTTTTGGTTAATACGTATTGAAGAGCTTAATTGTTAACAAGAACATAATATTGGAAACAGAACACTAGGCGGACACTAGGTATAAAGTTATTTAATATATAAATAACTACTTACTATGTTAGACTCTTCAAAAGCAGATTTAATAGGCCTTTTTATAAGTTACTGCGTTCAACATCTGAAGACTTCATCAGCACTTACCATCAGGTGGGATTGTTGTGAAGCATTTACTTATTTTATGTAAAAAAAAATCAAAAGACATGATCGAAGGATTCCTTAAAATGGACGAAGTATAGGAAAGTGGAGATCTCGTCTCATAACAACAAAATTTATAATTTCCGCTGAAGTTTTGATCTTCATTGAGTTTATTAAAACTTTTATGGCATTCCAAGACAAATATTCGTATATAGACGGTCCGACTTAATTTGGGAATTTTCCGTATAACTATTGGGATGCCCTGACATGTCACAAGTCACTTCACGCTCGTAAAATGATTATTTACAAAGACGAATAAACTGTAAAACTGTTATTTGATTTTTTAGAAAAATTATTTATTATAGTATCGAGTCATACGTAACCTCAGTTGATACGTAACAACACTTTGGGAAAGCTTTTCAAAAGCTGTGTTTTTATTGTTTTTTTTAATAAACAATAAATAAACGTTTACACACTCACACCCCCGCACTAGGATTCCCTGTGTTGCGGGTGGCATAGACATACACAATTATCCCATCACAAACACTCATGACCCGAGAACAAACATTTATCTGTCACATAAATATCTGCCCCAGCCGGAAATCGAACCCGGGACCCCACGCTCGGCACGCAGGGTCACTACCAACTGGGCTCGTTTTGTTTTTATTACATAGGTAGATTTTTAAAACCAACTACTCTGAGATGGCTATATTTTAATAAGATTCGTTTAATTTAAAACTGCTGAAGTCTATTTGTATTTTCTATTGTTTCATTCCGACCTTTTAGCGGTCATCGCAAAGCCGTATTTATAAAGAACATGTGTCTGCATACTTTCAGCGTAACTATAATGTGAATATATTGGCAAGTAGCCACTCCCTACCATCTTAAATTCAATAACAATCGTAATCTTTGTTCAGTCACTCGGCGCGTTACTTTGTTTATTGTCGTCCAACTCTTGTGGGTATGTTGAAACTTGTATCTTCAAGGCACTAAATTCTGATGAGTGGTGCCACCTAAGTCATACATAACAAAAGGTTAAATAACATGTAGGATGTAAATTCTTTTTATGGCCTTAGTTATATATCTGAATGAATATAAATATAGTATATTATGTCATTCTTATTTTTATACTCCACGCTGACATTAAAAAATAATTTATAGCAAAATTAAATATATTTTGCCTAATTTTCTAAAGTTTTTTAGAGAATATTTAAACCGGATGTAAGCGATCGATTACACCTATTCTACAATAATATGCTAATAATGAAAACGCAAATATAATGTTTTTTTATTAATTGAACGACACAATATCCTATTTAGGTACATGCTTATTAGCACATATTTAAGTATATTTTTGAAAAAATTGAATAATAGTCTTCTGGTAAGGGCTGTTTGTAAGATAATCTTTTAGGAAGGAATCAAACCAAATCACAGTAAATCGCTGATAATACAATTCTCTGGTAACGTCAGGTATTATTTAAGATATTCACTTTAATATTTCACAAAGACCTTTTCTATCAGCAATCAGCATAATAATAAAATAAAGAAAATTTTCTAAGACACAGGTGGTACGCAAAATATTATTATTGTGTAAAACAGTAGTGTTTCTGTATGTTTCATCGCGATGATCACAAAAACTATTGCACGGATTTATGTGAGAATTTTATTATTGACTAGTAAACCGCCCTCGCTTCGCTTCAGAAAAACTACGCTCAGAAATAAATAGCACCGGCATTGTTTTAGGGTTGGGTTTTTCTCGTTCTATGAATAACAAATATATTATTTTAAAATATTTTTATTTATGGGTGGAACTGCAATGAATTTTTAAATATTAAGTGATGGTTACTGCAACACATTCGTGAAAACGATAACGAAATCGGTTAAGTCGTTTCTGAGATTAATGCTCACAAACGCACAGGCATACAAACACACCCAAATTCTAACAACTATTGTTTTGGGTTTTTATTGCGTTAATAAAGACCCTTAATAATTGACTAGGAAGAGAAAGGCCGAATAAATTTTTTGCATTATACTGGTTTTACCCAAATTGATGAAACTCATGAAAGCAACAACACCTTTTAATGATAAGGATTCAGGGAATAACAGTAAGATTAATCGACAGTAACTATTTAGTAGTGGCTCGGGCAGTCGTGGCGCTTGTAATCATATGCGTGATCTGTTCACACTTTATATTATAGTTTGAAGTGCATAAAATAAATTTTCTTTAAATTTAATTTTAATTTATTTTATTTAAATAAATTTTCGCTTTTTAGTACAATTTTGTAGTTCTTCTTTTATAAGCAGGTTTAATTTTTTTTTATATATAATATAGAAAAACATTAAGATATTAAATATATAAGCGTATAGATCTATAGATGACTTCGGTATTTGATAAAAGGAAAAAAAATGTTATTAACGGAAAAGAAAAAATTCTTCACCTTAATCCTTTTGATTAATTAAAGAGATAACTTGACTAAAAGAAGCCTTCATAATGAGGAAGTCTACATTATACTATAACTCGGGTCCATTTGTCTCGTAATTAATTATCATTGACCTCGATGACTGAACAATTTAATTTTTAACAAATTTAAAAATCATCTTAAAGCTTTTTGGTAATTAATGATAAATGATTGCTCAAAAGATAATTACATTAAATTTAATTGTCCTAATGACTGTTATTTATAAATTAAAATATTCTCTTAAGTTTAGTCCAAACACAATTTTATATATGAAAACGTGTTGCCTACCAATTACAGAAAACAGAAGATGTATGAAGCAAAATAAATAACATTATTCCGCTGTATGAAAACGGTGTATGTATTGTGGGTCAGGAACACCATGCTCAAAAACCTGAAATATCCCTTTTATTAAAATTGTTACGAGTTTCTTTAAAGCTGAATCTCAATTTATTAAATGAATACTCATCGTAAATGCGTTTACTCATCAGATCAGAAATTTTTGAACAATATATTCATTATAAAGAACGGTCAAAAATCAAATGTAATATTCTATTGAAATGTTCCGGTTGCAAAATTGGAGAGTCATTTACCACGGAGTTCATCGCTCAATTCTTGGATGGAAACATGTTGCAGACTTCACTGACATTGCGAATTTCCATGGGCAGTGGTGTTACTTTACTATCACAGAAAAAGCTATTAGAGATTCTGTCGCTCAGTCCGTACTAATCCTGTTCGGTTCAGATTCGATTTCCAGCCGGATAAATGTTGGTTCTCGGGTTTAGGTTATTTGTGATATCTCATTATTTCCACACCACCTGCGTCTTAGGAAATTCTATTGCAAAGATGTAAGTTTCTTATCGTTCATTTTCGAATTCTCTTACCAAAGCCCTAAATGCGTTATCGTGTACATTTGGTGAAGTGGAATAAAATTTAATCATAATCAAAATAATTTCGACACGATATTTAAAATGAATAGTAAATATAATTCATTCGTTACCAAAATACAAACACATATAAATGCGGTGTCCTTTGACGCGAGCGTCGCGCGTCGGATCGAATTAAAAACAGAATTTATTATAAATGTCTTTAATTATTAAATGTAATATACCTTCGGCTCCAGTGACGCGGGACCGGTGACCGCACGACGGGTTATTGCGACTCCAATTGCGAGCTTGCGACTAAAATATTTTCATTCAAACGGAATAGGTTATTTAGATTAACACGAAAGGAAGCTTCCTAATATTTTATCGCGAGGGAAATGAACCTGAGAACCAAAATCAGGTTTTAATTTTTAATAATGGAATAAATATTTTACCGTTTGAAAGATAAATTACGCTAATTGGACATAGGCTTATAATATTTGTTTAATCCGAAGGAGGTCGGAGCGAGCAGCAAGTAATCTTATAAAGAAAGAATGCGAATCTTGTGAGTTTGTGTGCATTCGGAAGGTGATCTCCGAAACAACGGAACGTATTTAAAATATTATTTTACCATTTGAAAGGTACATTATTCCGGATGGACATACAATCATCTCAAAACCTAAAATAAATAACAATGGGGACTTGATTACTGTATGTGAACCTAAAAATCAACTGTATATTACAGTGTAGTATACAACCGCAACTTGAGTATCTCAGTGATATGAAGATGATTTTATTATGAAAATAATTTAAAATAATAATTTCTTACGTTAATAGTGAACCTACCGCGTGCACAGACGACGCGGTTTGCGTCCTCATGTATTATGCGCACAGCAAAGGACTGGAATAACCTGCCCGCGTCGGAGTTCCCGGTTACATAGATGTGGGAGTCTTCAAGAGGAGAGTGAATAGGCTATTATAAGTTGGTGCGTTCATCATCTTAGACTGCATCACCACTTAGCATCAGGTAGATTTGTTTTCAAGCATTAACTTATTTTATGTAAAATATATATGTATTATAGTATTTTAGACAGACTTAGACTATACATCGATTTAGACTAATACATCGTATTTTTGTCATTGTTATAATATTAAATAATAAATACCTGTTAATACTGTAATTTTTATCGAATCTCCGAAATGGACCTGTTACCTATGGATGTGTTTCAACCTTCATCAAAACTTTGAGTACTCGAAAGTCTTCTAAAATACACACCCCGCAATCGGTATAATATCACGCGACACTAACTTTGTATCAACTTTGTCATCCACATTTAAATTTGACGAAAGAAAAGGAAACATATTTAATTGTATGTTTCATTATGCAGTTTTTCAATTCAACCATTAAGTCATATTTGTTTCCATACATAAAATGGTCACTGAGTTTTTATACCATTAAGTTAAAATATCGTAAATTTGGAATCAAATTTATTTAATGATGACTTGCTGATCAATATTTCGTAGGTCAGTTTATATTTAAACCAATAGCTACCCGTCCGTAATTTAGCGTAGATGTTTGAATTGATTAAGTATTTCCTTTAACAGATTTTTATTTTTATGTTATGAAATGAGCACACCTGCTCTCTGATAATTAGTGAAATGATTACCATCGCTCATTGACATTAGCGATGCGTTACCAGCTAAAAAAGAAGCAGCATAACCGGCTGATTATTCGACCTCAAGTCCATCGTAGTTTTGGTAAGTTAATTGTAATATTAACTGTAATATTGACGAGCCACCGCGACTTCGTTCAGGCTGAAAAATTTATTATATTTACATGATATATAACCTATGTCCATTCGAAATAATGCACCTTTGAATGGTAAAAGAATGTTTTTAATAAGCGCCGTGATTCCGCAGATTACTTGCCGCATATACATACCTACACAGTCATAAAATTCGCACTCTCTTAGTAATACTGGTATACATATGTGGATAAGTAAATTACTATGTGAATTTGGGTCGCTATACGCACAGCACTTGAAGAAGTTAGGATGTGGGAACGAAGGATTGAAGAAGTAGTTGAAATGATTTTAACAGTATAAACTACATAATGGAAGCTTTCGCGCCGGCAAGTACTCTACTAACCTTCCTTAATGTAATCCTTCTTTAGTAGTTATTAGTTAGTACGTAAATTAGTTACATATATACATACATAATGTAAATAATCTTCAGCTAATCGGAGTAATTCATTAATTTGAAAGGTAAGAAGGAGTATTTTTTCTATTCTAAATAACGAAATATATACGAGGAATTCGAAATAAAAACATATATTCACAACTTGGCAACTTATCAATAAAAAGGTTATACTCGAGAAACTTTAATTTTATACGTAAAATTAGTCGTTTGACCGTCTGTTTGTAGGGTAAGTAAATTCAAAGCCAACGAATTAAATATGAATATTTGTCTGGGGTCGTCAACAAAACCGTCCGAGGGTCCAAGCCGTGGTTTTTTCATGACGGCGGCGGTTGAAAGCCTATGAGAAGGTTTACTTAGGTCCTGTCCCAGAGCTTCGTCACCGGCCTTATTTCCGAATGAACAGAACGAGGTATTTGCTTTGTGACTCGTAAATGCTCTGCCGAGCTGACAACATTGTTATAAGTTGAGCGAGTCTTATGTGTACTTTGAAAAAGTTAACCGTGAAATATCTATACAGAATAGTAATGAAAGAAAATATTGTAATATATTATGTATATAGCCATAATACAAGGGAATGACTTAAATTTAAAAATATCGATGTTAACTATCGATGGTTTATTTATTTGAGATTTATTTTTGCCAATAACATCTGTCGCGTTGCACGACAATCATCAAAAAATTCATATGCGAAGCTTATTAAATAAGTACGTAATTAAATTGTTTATTAAGTAGATACACAAGTTTTAACTCATAATCCCTCAATATCATTAACTGCAATGTTACACGTGTAAGTATGAGGGCGTGTTATAGTGGCTTTTTTTTATATAAATAAAAACTGTATGTATGCATGTAAACTGTAGGTATAAATGTCACAACAAGTTACGACATGGTAAGGTGTCTAGTCAACCAACTTGTCTACAGTCAAACAAGACGAAGTTCAGGTGACAATAACAACATTAATAAATTTATCAAACTTGCTAGCTGGATATTACAATTTCTCGTTATGTATTCGTAACTAGTAAAATTAAAAGAGTCTGGGGTGTGGGGTAGGGTGTAAGGGGTTCTGTTTAATCTTCAGCTCAAACCAACCTTCTCTGTTCGTGGTGCACCCTGCTCACCAATGGACGAGGGTACGATGGTCGGTCCCTCTCGTTAGAGGTCACTGGGTCCTGTACCACCTAGTTTAACCCCGATGGTACTGGTAAAGTAAATTGCCCGCATGGCCAGCTACCACTCTCCTTCTAAAATCGACCGTGACATGTTTCATATCTGTTTCGATCGCAATATAGGTGAGCCAGTAAGTAACTGGGGTTCCCCGCTTCGTTTTCGTTCGGAAACGCGTTGGTAATGCTTTTGGTGATATTGAAGTCCATGGGCGACGGTGACCATAACAAAAATGTTACTCATACTAAACAAAATGCGATAGTTAATAAATACTCACGAAAATTACTTTTCTACTTGTATTCACTTATATCATTTTATGCGACTCTGGTAGATTTCAGGATCGATTCATGACAAGAATAGACATTTATAATTTATATAATTAATTTAATTTTAATATTGTGGAAAAACAAAAGATTACATTACGTGCGAACAACCTTCGCGTGACTATAAGATAAAAAACAACAACGTAATGGCAAAGGTAATAAAATTAGTTAAGGACATTTAAATCTATATTGACTTTCCGTATTGTCATAGACGCTGAACATAGACGAAATTGTTTATAGCTCTTGGTAGTACCTACCTATCAGAGTTAAGTCTTCTTTACATCAAACGACATAACAAATTCATAAATAATGTATAAACGGCTTAATGGAGTTGGCATGAGGTCAGGTCGACGTGGCATTAAGAGCTTTCGAGCCCTGGGACTGCGGGACCAAAGTGAATATTATAACAGGATAATAATAATATTCCATGTTTTGCTAAATAAACAGTTGTGGTTGCTGGACCCAGCTTCAAATGCAAGGATCTGAGATTCAAATTGTTTGGTGTTAGACAAGGAGATTCTAGATCAGTTGCATTTACATTACACAGTAGGTACCTTGTAGTTCAAATTTGTCATGTTATAACAACAAATATTATCCTAATTTCTTGATTCCTTTTTCTGTTATAAGTCCATGATTTACTACATTATGTACAAAATCATATGGACTATGTGCGATTTCATTTGACACTTTATTAATAGTAGTAAAACTGAAAAACTAAAGTTATCTTCAACGACGTTAATTTTACTCTGTACTACCTACCACTTATACTTGTATTAATTTACTAGTAATTATTTTAAGGTTTTTCTACTCTGTAATTATTTTTACTTACTGGTAATTCTTTTTAAGTCTGTAGTGTAAGAAGTTCGTAAAATCGTTTTTGCCAGGGAATTTTATTACCCACCCACGTTCTTTTACCCACCCATACAGCAACTCTTTCGAGTAAATTTATTAGGATTGCTTGTGCCGTTGGAGAGTAAGACGATTTACGTCAAAACTGCTGCGTTTGTTCATTTTGCATATTTTCATAGTGTTATGTGTTACGGCATTTTCCTGCAAGTATAGTAAATCTGCTGATATTAGACATTTTTTGTATTATGAAAAAAGGTGTTTTTATACTAAAATCAGGAGGATATTTTACAAAAAAAAAATACAAAAAATGGTCTGCTGATCGTAGCTTATCTATGGTAAAATAGTTTTTAAAAATAATAATTTAACTACATACAAACAAAACAGCAATATTCATAATCCACAAACAAGGACGATGCACCATTTGTTTCTGTCCTGTCATCGCTATAAGATGCAAGTATCTTTTTTGATTTAGTATATTCTATGTATAATAAAGTCCTAACATTGATTCGGGACCAGAATAAAAGGAAATGTTCAAAAATCGTGTGGAAATATAACTTGTAAGCAAAGGCTGCTACAATAAACAGAATATGTAAATAACAAAAGGAGCATGGAAATTACCAACTCTAGTCTTTTTCGCTGAAGTTAGTATATATGAGTATTACTAAGATCAATTGTTAAGACAGAAATGTGTCGGTGACGCTTTGGTGTTACATGCTGTCCATGCAGCGATGAGCCTTTAAAACCACGTGGCCCGTCTGCTCATAAAAATATTTCAAGTTTTGCTCATATTTATCTAGCAATCAAAGTATAATCAAATAATAAACATGTTTTAAACTCAAATATAAATTTTATACTTAATTCAATATCAATGTAAAACCTTTAATATTAATTTTTGACAATTTTATCGACTCTTGAAATTTACCGTTCAACATTGCAAAAGACATGAAAGTTCAAACCACGTTGAATATTTCATTATTAGAAAAGGCGGCCGGTATGTAGAAAGAAGAAAAAAATCTACGAACCAGTTTCATGGTGGAGGGAACATGTTGGCTTAATTAATACAATTTGTTCGTATTCATTAGCGAGGTGACTTGAAAACTGTCAATTGTAGATATTGTATGGTCATTTTACATTAGAATAAAGAAAATATTAAAATATTATTGGTGGTGACGCAAAATCAGTTCAGAAGAAGACAATACTGAAAATATTATACTTTCCTCAGTCTCACCAATTAAAACAGATAAATTTAGATATAAAAACATAATTATAACCCGCAATACCATATCGCTATGGCAATTAGGGCGAGGCCTTGCCTTAAAATAAAATTAAGGCAAAATGCCAAGGTTTAGTTAATTATCAATAGCATGATCAAAATCAGCTGTCTTTAATGGTGAAAATTTGAAAGAGTCATGATTTCAATTGTAATTAAAAAGAATCCAATTCTGTACATATTATAAATTATAGAAATTACGTTTGCATGTCACGGTACCGTCTAAAAAAACTGAACTGATCCAATGTATGCAATTCAGTTACAATGTTTTGAACACTTGTACAGTACATTTTAAAGTACAACATTTGAATCAGCATTCATCAAAATGTTTAAAATTCTAAACGGTGTCAGACATGTCCGCCCTGACGACTACTTGGAACTCCTTCGTTTTCAGTTAAAATGTTGGAACGCTCTAAATGGGGGAATAATCGCGATGCATCATCCTCAGGAGCATATACATGGCGAGCTGCAGATAACATTAGGGAGCTATTAGGTAAACGTGTAACGGCTTTCGTGTTTCAAAGTTTCCTTACCCCCAACGATGTTTTAATTTGATCGTTTTAAAACGGTGGTAAGTAAAACATCTGCCTTGACCGTCTATTCAGGTATCGCGTTCCAAAGATAATGATGTTCGATTCGTATAAAACACAATTCATATAAATATCGTCCATTACAAGAGCCGAGCGTAGCGTCGCAAAATAAAAGACAAAACGCCGTGTTTTCAGTGCGACAGAATTGACAAAGACTCGATGTTTTTAAATCACTTTACGGTGCCGTAAAGAAATTCAGAAATTGCACGGAATTGTGTTCAAGATAAGAACTGTCACTTGTTGCTCATGTCGGTCGGTATGCGAGATACGCTACGTCGCGCGTCGCTGTATGAGCTCATTTTAGACTTTGTTTTGATATAAATGCGGGTAGTTCTAAACACTATTCACTTTGAGTTAAAATGAACGAAATATATTTTATAATAACTTTTAGGGTATTCGTTACTTTTTAACATACAAACACGTACGTATTTATAGGAACCAAAGCTTCAAGAAACAACACATCCCTTAGGTTTAAGGAATAGTCAGGTATAAAGAGTTAAATAGTATATATATTTTTATATAAATTGCCAGAAAACTAGCGGAGGGACGATCTGATGGTATGTGGACACGGACAACAGCGCCACCAGTGTGTGACAACATGTTGAAGCCGATAAGGAATTGAAGAAACTTCCGAGCGGTTCCCAAATACTGCAACCAAAAGATCTAAAATAATTTCACGGTTGATACTAGAAGTGGGTAGTGTGATGATTTTAGTATCAAAAAATCTTAATAAGCACCTACTAATTTTCAAAACAACTTAAAAAAATATGCAAAACCAAAATATTCGACTCCTATTGGCAAATGTAATACGTCGTTGTCGAATCGAGATCCGCAACTCAGGTTGTGGTGTTTTATGCGCAGCTGTCACCTTTAAATAAAGGCACTGTATTTTTTGTCAAGACCTGTTTGCTCTTCTGCTGAATTCCATTACCATAAAAAAGAACAGTGGCACCGACGTGACGGCTGTATCGTAATGAAAATCGCTAAAGCTAACAGTAAGGAACAAAAGTAGTGGGTTGGCGAACATAAAACTTTTAAATTAACCATCTACCAGAGATTACCTTTTCTGCTAATAAGTAATGAGCGATAGCTGAAAACTGAAAAGTTCGGCCGTTGTGTCTATATTTCAAGTATTGTTGGGTTCAACCCATTCGCGACATATTGCAGAGCATAATTATGGAGGCTTGGAGCTCAATTCAATGCAATGTTCAAGTGTAGATTGGGGGTAGTTGCTAGTAACCATCTCGAGCGTTGGAATTTCGGTTTGTAAAATGGTTGATGACTTAACGTCCATCAACTAGCGAGCACCAATCCAACTCCCGACTGCGTTAGAAGTTACTGAACTCGATCGACCATTTACGATTGACACAAACAATCCGACTGGAAGCGCTTCATTATTATTACCAACCAATCACGCTAGAAATGAGGTATTTTTTTTCGAGAGGGGAAACTTTCAAAAGGTACCCGATGCCGTGGGAGCGACATTGGGTTATGTAGGATTTTTACCGCACTAAACACCCCCCGTTCCCCGGTGGCCTTCCTCAGCACTATGTATAGGACTCCGGGATCTTCAAAGGAACGCAACCGGAGTTCTGAGCATGTGCACCGCCGGGCTCTGCTCGTAATGAGTCTCCGCTCATCCCCCACCTCCTTGATATTTACGGCGCTATGCAGCCACGTATACTGTCGTCCTTCCCGGGGTCGCTGACTGGACAGTTCAAGGTCCCACCCTAGCCGCCCACAACTCCGGAAGCCCTTTTTAGTCACCTCTTACGACATTTAGGAGATATCGTAGCCCTATTCTGGTCCCGAGCTACAAGGGACAAGAAATAGTGTTCTAGAAACATCTTAGCTGGAACTATATAAAAACCAAATATATAAAACTAATATCGGACAACAATCTGTATTTGTTTAAATCTAGTCTTATTCGAAATGAATCCTAGCTAGATTGACTGAAATAAGTGTTAGTTAGTGCACATATGTACAAATATAAGAAATGGAAGCTTAAGGTTTAATTGATCAGTGTTATTGTAAAAATGGACATTTATAAAGAAGTGATATATAAACATATAATTTTTCGTTTTACTAAACAGCAAGATATGCTAACAAGTAATTCACCTAAGGTTTCGCAATATAGTCTTAATGAGAACTTGAAATTTCTAGCCAACCTTATATAGAACTTATACCCAAACCAGTATATGCTTTATGTTTTAATATTATTATCTCATTTGCGTGTATCGTTGTTTCGTATGAAGGTTTGAGTGCACCTCTAGCAAAAACTGAGCAAAACTTTAACTTCGTTATACGCACGAACCAAGAAGACTTTACATTTGTTTTGCTGTAATATCATGAAATATTTAACTGTAAATTATGAACGAAGTTCTTTTAATAATTTGTCCAATGAACTCTTGCAAAGTGATACAAAGGGTACAAGATAGAGACAATACAAGGAAGAAAAGCCACGACAGTGTACTTCACCCACGTGAAGGATAATTCGTTACCTGAACTCCTGACATTCTTGCTGATGATAAAACCTATGGCAAGCTGTATTATTCACGAGCTCTGAGCCTGAGATATACGTTGAGGACTAAGGAATCTTCTAACCACTAATCTCCCTTTATAAAGTACTACTGGCCTGTCCCGAGTTCTATCGGTTACAACAATTAATTATTATACACAAATTTTGATGTATAACCTATGTCCATGCGGAATAATGCACGTTTCAAACGGTAAAATAATTTTTCAAATAGATGTTATGGTTTCGGAGATTACATGACAATGAGTAAATGACAATAATTATAGGTAGTTTATTTATTTTATATTTGCATACCATATTTATAGTTAAAGTTGACTTGTTCATCGTCCATTACCATTAACACCTTATTGTACCTACTCAAGTTTTAAGCAAATAAATTATTATTAATAATACATTCATTATACACAAACTCATTAAATTCGCACTCTCACTTTATATCATTAGTATAGACTACAGGTCTACTTTGCTCCTGAGCAATACGTAAAAGCTGTACTACCGGTCTCACTCATAAATTTGATGACCAACCGCCAGAGCAGCCAGATTTTCGAAAAGGTTCACAGTACCACTGACTACACAACACTTACGACTTTATAAAGTTGGAAGAGAAGTGTAACCAGTATTTTTGTTTGATATTTGTAGACTACCAGAGAGCCTTCGATACTATCGAAAGATAGGTTGGTCTAGATCTCTTATTATAAAGTCGCATACATATGCATTACACACAGTAGATGAAATGTTTTTATGATGCTGCATCAGTGACCGTTCAAATAAGGAGCTATTATTCAAATCCTACCCAACGAGGAGTAAATCAAGGCGATGTGTCCCTGCAGGATATCGCAGGAATAAGTCGAAAGTTATATTTTGTCAGAATGTTGTAGTAAGATCAATTGGCGTCTTTAGGGTACACAAATTTTCTTATGGAAACGACAAATAGACACGCGTTGTGTGGGCTATCTTCCAGCCCAATGAAGTGACGACCTAGAGAAGTAGTATTTGGATAAGTTTCAACGTTTTACTTCTAAATCTCTAGACTTGTGTATATAACTCGATCGATAAAGACGTAACTAATAAATATATTGTCTCTAAAAAGGC
Organism: Megathymus violae; assembly: GCA_003671415.1. Taxonomy (NCBI): domain Eukaryota; kingdom Metazoa; phylum Arthropoda; class Insecta; order Lepidoptera; family Hesperiidae; genus Megathymus; species Megathymus violae. Next base: position 3,403,120 of record PDGT01000034.1, read on the forward strand.
CAATTATACTAAGTGGAATGTGCCGAAGTTTAAAATGGTTGAAATTTGAAACGTAACTTTATTTAACCAGACGCTGCCAATCCTAATTGTAAGTTGTTTTTACGTTCAGTACAATAATAACATGATGGGAAATAATCGTCATTAATTTACTACTTTTTTAATTTTTTATTTCACACTTTTATTTATTTTATTGTACCATACTATGTAAGGAAAACATGAACTGCACACAAGAGCTTAGTTTTAACGGCAACCTAACAGTAAACGCTGTTATTTCTCAGTGGTGTTACACTGACACTTGTACTTTATTTTTATATGATAATAGTATTTTATCTATATTACGCTGGCGTACGCTTTATAGATTTTGATCTTATTCTTTTAATGTTAACACCTAAAAAATATTACGTGAAGTAAAACATATTGCGCGCACGGGTGAGTGTGGCGATTTGGCGTATTTGAAGTTTATATGGAGAAAAAACGCAAAAAGCTAAAATTTATTTATGAGTTACAAATGAAATAAAATATAAATTGTTTACACTGTCTATGTCAAACACATAATTATTTGTGGTCAAACAGTGGCACAAAGTAAATTATAGTCTTCAAAGAATTTTAAAATATCAGATCGTCTGAATGAATTACGAACTGTGTATTTCGTGTGATTGAAACATTTCTTTTTTTAATAACTCATGGGGTGTTTATCAACTCCAAATAACTTTATTTTATATTCATTTTGCATTCATTTTTCTATGGTTTATATTTTATTAAACATTAATAAAATACCTACCTACTAAATACCTTGCAAAAGAAACATTTTGTAGAATCGTATTTAATTAACTTACTCGTTCCTGCCTATTAGTGTTTTCAACAAAGTGCTTCATTTGAATGTATTATATTTTTTGTCCACTCGAAAGAGTCTGTGTGAAGAGGATCAGTTAGTGTTGTTCAACATAAATTTAAATACATAAAGATAACCTTCTAAGCATTAATTTGAATTAACTAATTTCAACATACGTCTAAGAAAATCTAGTCTCATTTTTATTACTGTCTTTTTTCATTCCATCATAACATGAAAAATGAACTGATATATCGTATAAAATGAAAATAGAAATAAAAGATGTATTTATATTTTTTTAACTCTCAGCTAAGCTGTGGCAGCTAACATAATAGAATAAAATTGAAAGAAATATACATATAAGCATTGATTAGTTGGTATCCTTTTTGAACTATTAAAAAAGGAAAACGGTTGAATCTTGACCACTGGAACACCACTAGTACAAATAAAATGATCTTTTTCTTTTCTAACTTAGACCACAATTCTGTGATAGATATAATTAAATCCAAATACGTTTCAGTCACCCATACTATTAATGTGCATTCTCTGGTAGACTGCAGCTACACAGCACCTATATAAGCTCTAAGATTGTCCCATCAAAATGCAAGTTGGGCTTTTGAGGGAGCGTGGAACTTGGACGTTTGATTACAGATGATAGCAAATATTTGCTCTAGCTTACGAACCGCATCAATTATTCAAATAACTATGTACAGAAATTGGACAGACGGGTGATTTCCAGAACATTGCCTATTTTTAGATCACGCTACATGCTCCAAGTAGCTTATAGTTGAACAACAAAACAGTTTAGAACGCTCTAGTATAAGGTAAGTATTGCAAGTCTCAACTCGAGTAAAACTTGTTGGGTAAGTGGCGTTATTAATTTGTTCAAAAGACCTATTGATCGCGAGTATTAGTTTCCTGAGAGGGTCCATTTGCTTTGCTGTATTATGAAGTAAGTTTTAGTTTCAAAGAGCGGCTAATTTCTGGAACGTTGCGGTATCGGTAGTTAGTATATATTAAATACAACATTTATGTTTAAATAGTATATGACATATTCATATCGAATACTAAGTATAAATACAGAATCATTTTGCAATGCCTAAAATATCTTAGTAAAGCGTCTGATTCATCAAATTAAACGCAGTGATTACAAGACGTAATTTGTATGCAAAAATAAAACTGACATGTGTTAGGTAAATGAAAATAGAATAAACAGGAAACACAAGGATATTCCTCCAAGAAAGTTACAATACGAATAAAGCGTGGCAGGTTGGTCGGCTTTGGCGAAGGAAGAAGGATTAAAGAGGTCACGAAGCTGACGGCCGTTGTGATTAGCCGCGCCACGTCAGCCAATAAATGATCAGTCGCTGGCGACATATAGTTACTGGAATTGGTTAAATCGATACCGAGGTGTTTTATAGAAATGTTTTTTTTTCCTTTTATCCAAATTAATTTTGTTATACGGCGAAAATAACAGTGAAATTTGTATAAATTTCTCAATTTAAGTGAAAAAGAAAATAGTAGAAGTAAAGAAGTAAACAGGTAAAAACGTAAAGTCGGATCGAAATTTTTTGCTATCTTTATTTAGGTAAAAGTAGCAGAAGTACGGAGAATTGAAGACCTAGTGGTAGCACATGTAAGGATAGTAAATTGAGAAGGTGAAGGTAGACTTTCTATACACTTCACCATATTGCATAGTTGCAGATTACATAAAAGAGCCAACGCATTTGCAAAATGGCAAAAAAAAATGATACATAAAACTTTATGATTCCAAATACATATAGTAGTAGATAATAACAGTCGTGAACAAATAATCACGTAAGCATCTTTATTTACTTGGAACTAGTTCTTCAAAAATAGTTTTATGATCAAATTGTAATTACTCAATTCAACCTACTACTTATACTTATTACTCTTGCTGAAAGCAGGGCGACTCTTCTGGATTTTTAGATCTGTGTAAAAATAGGTTTAGTCGACCTCGAATATGTCAATAAAATCTGACACTTGTCAACTGCAAAACAGTAAACAGTAACGATCTCCAACTTTCTATTGTACGAGTTCGTCCGATTTTAGTAAACATTCGATCATCTTTGTTATTTTATTAATAATAATAATACGTAATAAAACAACTTATTATTAATGACAACTATTAAATCCTGTTCAGTCCTCGTTTAAAAGTGAAATAAAAACGGAAATATTTTATCCGTTGATTTAATATCTATATCCATACTGCAAATTTTGACATTTTGTGTATGAATTGGGTAAACTGCGAAACCATGGTACCTCTCTGAAAAAATATTTTACCATTCGAAAGGTACATTATTTCAGGATAAAGGCTATATCGTATAAAACATATTCTGTCTCCCTATCTGACACTAAAACTAAGGATTCTATAGAGGTTGTTATCCAAAATAGACTGATTTACGAGAAATTGTAAATATTCCTAAATTATAAGTGCAGTACTATAAAATAATATTATAAAATGGGATGAGCAGATCACGCATTTGATTATGCCACGTCTGCCCAAGACATTACTAAATAGCTTTTGTCGCCTAATCTCAATGTTATACCTTAACTCATTATTAAGTCGTGATGACTCCTAGACGCGATATTACATAAAATAAGTTAATGCTTGACAACAATCGCACTCGATGGTAAGGACTGATGACGTCTAAGATGTTGAGCGCACTTACTTATAAAAGCCTATTCACTTCCTCTTGAATTAATTATTGATGGTTTTGCAATGTTACCAATATAAAAAGCAAATAGCTCAATACATGGTTGGGTTATTCTAATCCGGCAAGGAGTTGCATTTTTTCTTTCCAAGACGAATCATCAGCCCTTGAGATGACCCATGACTGATTTTACAACAGCAAACATCTTTAAACATAGCTCAATTATTGATACCCGTTAAGAAATTTCATTCTTTATCGTGAATACCCATTATCAAATTTTCACGATATCTGGAAGAAATCATCAAAATCCCTTCATAAATAACGGAGTTATAGCAGTGTATACATAAAAAATACATACACTTGAACAGATTACTTACTCCTTTTTTGAAGTCGTTTAAAAATCTGGTACCCCTAAGCCCAGCTATGGCCGGTTACTAGTATAATATTATAAAAATTATGGTCCTGTGTTTCCTAAATGTTGATAAAACGTGGAATGCCCGATAAACTAGAAAGTGAAGATTGAATTTAACATTGTCGTCATCTTCAGTTTTATGAGATTAATAACATTTTTATTATATTTTTAAAAGCTATGTAACATTGCCACAGGATTATAGCTATTTGTAAGAAGAAATAGACGAGTGAATTGTTGATACAACTTCTCATTCCAAACTCGGGGAGCTCGATTCCTCGTCAGTTTCTTTCTGTGACAATCTATGTTATGTTCTAGTATATAATTTCATATTTGCTATTTTGTATTTTTTACTATATCCCATTGATTAATGAGTACAAAGAGGTTGACTAGAAAAAAAAAGTGAGGAAACTTGACAATTTGAAACATTTAGTGGAAATCAGATGATAATTACATTCTTAACACAATCCTTAGCACACTGATGAGATATATAATTATATAAAATCTTTTTTACTTCCACTCCTTCTCTTCAAACTATATAAAAAAATTGGCTATGGCTAAAATTTTTACAAAAACGTCAATAATCAGTATTTAAAAGTAACATTCAATACACATCTGAGTATAATTAAGCATAGTAATTACAATGGCATACAACTTTAATCTATTAGTTTAATAATATTTACCAAATGAAACAGAAGATACTCATATTTTTGTGCTACGGTAAAATTCCGATTTTCATTCGAAATATGTAGCTACTACGCAGATCATGATATATCATGATTCTGCGTTAAATAAACAATTAAGTCGTGGGTATTGTATTAAGAACCTCTAATTAATACCCTTAACGTTCGTTAATATTAGATCATTAAAGCCACAATGTTCGCAAAACTCACCTGCTTTGGAAACTGGAAGTTGTATCGACTGGCACGACAGAGAGAGGCGATGGATCATTCTCTCGCTATAGGAATTATAAATGAATAACGTATGAGTTCTTCATGAAGTAGAGCTAGTAACTCTGTTTTTTACACAGAAGCTATTATTTGAACAAAGCCGGTTTGAAAATATAAATGTTAATCTGTGTCATCGCCACCGAATTCCACGAAGGTAGATTTACTATCTTTTAATGTTTATGATTATAAAATTGTGTACATCGATTGATATTCAATGCACATTTTGTTTGAGTTTAAGTTGACAATGTGTCGTTTCATTATCCACAGAAGTAGCAGACTTGCAATAAAACTATAGTTCTATTGCACCTATATTATTGAATTAAATTGAATTTCCATGGATTGAATTTTGCTATTATTTGATATCTGAGATTAACAATTTTCCAACGAAGAATTCAGCTCTTTGGACATCACTTAGTTGTAGACTGTGTCTAGAGGATAATTGCTGATGTAGAACTTTGTATACGTACCTACCTTGCTTATAATATTACGCCTTCTACTATACTTTCTAAAGTACTAACTCTCAAAGCCCTAGCTGGAACACTACGACTCGTTTGGCGGCTGGCTCAAGTAGGAGGGTGGTAGCTAGTCAGGCTGGCTTCACAAAAAAATTGAAATCATATTAATGACTAAAAATTTGGTAATATAATTTTGACGCGAAACCCCTGGTTGTAACCCAGCAGGCCCGTTTCGTCGCGTCTTACGACACCGTATTCTGCTAGCATGGGATTGGTCAGTATTCTAGGTCGTCTCAAAGCGACCAAATCCTGATGAGTTACACCGCCACATTGACTGAAGATGCGATTGATACGATTTCTGCGCGCATCTATCGCGCCGGAAAATACATGACGCTATGAAAATGTTAATACTTCGGAACTTCTTGCGACTTACACGCGGCAGACGCCTGTAGCGACTGTACAATCAGAGTAGACACATCATCATCAATGTATATGTACAATACAGCCACGTATCGTATGGAAAGACAATGGTCTGTCAAATCATTATTAATTTGCAGACAGAAAAACGTTACATTTTTATCATCAATTTCCTAAAACCCTTTTATATGACTTTAATCTAACGGAGTATATTAATAAAAAATAATTTTTTGCACTAGACATACAGCAACAATTTAAAATCCTCCTCCTCTACTTTAACGATATCTACTATAAATTCAGCCATTTTTCATGACCGACTCTCGTGTCTGTCATATTGGCGCCAAACGTATAAGTCAACTTCAGTAGTGCCATCAAGTCATCGAGCGTTCTGGGAAGATTGCTCCACAATTTGTGGAATGGGTCTCTTCAAGTGAAATGTTAATTCTATTGACTAGTTACTCGTTTCTAGTCGAACAAGTTCACCACAAACAAAGCTAAGTTTACGGTTGTAAACTTTGAACTAGTAGTACCTGTGCCAGGATTACAATTTATAACACATAATATCAATTAAAAATGAAACCAACAACATGGAGGTTAAATAAAATATTGTGTCTCTTTTGAATGTCAGTTCAATAAATATGTAAGATTTGGTGAAGAAAGGAGGTCTTTGAAGTATTATTTTGTATTCGACTTGTAATTTGGTAGGTTAATTAAAAAAATTGTTAAAAGAAATATAGGACCATTTGATATATGTAAAGCCTTATGATTCATTTTTATTAACATTTTTCGATAAAGAATAAACATAATGTCAATTGTGAAGTACAATGTAAGATTAAAGAACTAACAGAGGAGAAAAAACTACTGGACTGTTGTGTCTTTGCCTATTTATTATACATACTAGCTGTGCCCGCGAATTCTTCCGCGTGGAATTTAACAAAAAAGTTATTTAATAGAAATAAAAGTAGCCTAAGTTACTCCTTATTACATCAGTTACTTTAATAGTAAAAAAAATTATTTTGGTATATTTGCCGTATATACATTCATATGCATGTAGTAAAAAGCGGTTATTTTAATATTACAAACAGACACTCCAATTTTATTTATTATTATAGATTATATATGTCCAGTAAGGTTTTTTAAAAAGGTTAAATGTAAGACTTAATAAAAAAAATCTAAATGACTTCAAAAATAAAATTGACTAAATTTGTCCTTAAAAGCACAAATTGATTTTTAATAAAAAATATGCACATTAATGTTTCACATAGGTGCGAAGTAACACTTTTTTTAAAGTATAACCGACATTTATTAGAACTGCAAGAAGCATAAGCATTAAATCACGAAATATTTCTGTAAATACAAATTGTTTTAAGTTGTTCAGTTCAGAGCTTATTTTTGTGGTTGAATTCTAAACGGTACCTACAATAAAATAAGCTGACTTCTGTGATAATGTTCGCAAAGAACTTAATGGACTTTTTACACAGAAGCTTTCCCTGTTGACTTTAAAACAGGTACAGAATTGTAACATTTAAGTAATATAAAAAGGTTGGTTTGTACAAAGAGTCAACTAAAAGTTATTTCAGTTCCGTCGTTTTATAGTAAGAAATAATCCGTTCCATTATCAACATTGTTTTGACGAAGCTGGTAGTATTTTAAAACTCCACGAAACGGTAAATCGATCTGTGATATTAAATAAGATATCGTTGAGGTAACGAAAGTAAATAATGTGTAAACTCCTATTAAATTTTGTCGACCCGTAGCTCAGTTGGCAGTGACCTTGCCTATCGAAGGATAGGATATCCTTTGATAGGCAAGGGGGTCCCGGGTTCGATCCCGGACAGGAGCAGACCTGGATGTGACGGACAAATGGTTGTTCTCGGGTCATGGGTACTTGTAATATCATATTAATGTAAATCCATGTCATCCACAATACAGGAATACCCCCTAGTTCGGGGGTGTAAGTGTGTATTCAATTGAGGTTGTATTGAGGTTTCAATCTGATAAATGCAAAGATCCGTGTCAAGGTCGAGAGACACAGGCATGCATAATTGTCACATAGGACATAGATAATTGAGGAATACCAATAATATATAGTGAAAATAATAATTTTACTTCTAAATAAATTAACGATGTGCTACGTGATGACAAATGGTCACCGCCCGCCATGCACATCAGTAATCCAATATTATGTTACCAACACGTCGCTGATTAAGACAAAAATGGTGTAACCTAACGTAATGGTGTAGGTTAGGTTAGGTCCTTTTTACCGCAAAGAATTATGATCTCACCTGAATGGTAAATTATTAAAAATATTGATTAATTAATTAAATAAATTGGATTTAATTGCGCCGTAACCTTTTACAATAATTTTTAATTTAATAGCTTAAAATATTTTTTTATATAATAATTTAATATTACTACTCTTAAGCACGAAAAATCAATATCTCAAAATGAAAAAAATTCTATATTATAAATAGGTTATACTACAAAATAACAAAAATAACTCTTTAAGCTGAGTAAGGACATCGCTTTGGGATTCAGTATTCCAAGTGTTAAGGGAACGCGCTGTAAAATAAAATAAACTGAAAATAGGTGAAAACATTAGATTCCATTAAGGATAAAACGAAAGACAAGACCGAGGGCAATTGTTTTTCTTTGCGAAATTATTATTTGAACCTCAACGTCAGTGAAGAAATTCTTTACAAAAATTACAATGAACTCGCTGATTTAATATAATATCTTATATAACAGGGATCGGTGAAGACAACTTAGCCATAATAGTTGCCAGTATTCAAACACGACTAGGACTTTAAGGGCAATTTTAATTTCAGAGGTCGCTTACAACCATGCCATGAAAAACTAATAATAATATATATACATATATCTAGATGCTTTATTCCCACAAAACAAATATAACTAAAATATTTACCCTATATTATAACGAATTTGTTAGTATAACAAATACACAAAGTGATACTAAAGTACAAAAACTTGATACGAACGTGATTACTATACCTGCAGGCGAGCTGCAAGGACGACGTGAACGAGTATGTTTTGGCAGCCGAAATCATGAACAAAACGATTGGTTTTCATTCGTTATAATCAAAAGGTTGCTCGGATACGACTAGAGAATAGAAAATAGTAGATAAACGAACGTTTTCCGCTACATTAAAAAACGCTTCATTCTACAAAGCGTCAGTCGCGCCTTTGGAGTTCTTGATGAGCGATTGTAATCACATAGACTGTCAGTTCTTTGATCGTCAGTTACTATAAAAAATACCAATACAATAAAAAAAAAAATCTAATACATCTTAAAAATAATATACATATATTACATGGTTACCATTTTTTCACCAAGAAAATATTAGGTGTCGTGAAAAAACAAATATAAAAGCAAGTAGTACAACCAAAATTTAAAAGAACGAATGAAGATTTATTTAACAATAATAGACTAGTTTTTTACCCGTAATTTTCTATTGCAGCATCTGAAACACGTCTTTGTTTTAAATACAATACAAATACGTTTTATTGCTATCAAGGAAAACACTTAAATACGTTTTATTAAATTATAGATAAGATCTTATTTATTATTTATTTTATAGATAAAAAAAGACTTGTTTTTAATAGCAATCTCTTTCAAATAAACTTTGAATCCAACAGGGGTTACAATTAGGCGAGCAGGCTTACACGGCCTGAGAGATAAATAATTTAAAAATACAATTTTATATATGAAATAAATAATAAAAAAAATCACTCTTTTTACTTTCCGACTTAAAAGTAGGTATATAAGAATTAAGAAAACAAATTTATGTACTAATAAAAGACATACATAAAAAGTTGGATGCAAAACATTTTTCCACGTGTCGTTACGAAACACAAATAAAACAGTCAAAACAAGAAACCCAATTAGATTTGTGTTCACCATGTTAGATTAAGTTATTTATGCAAAATTGGTTCAGAGGATTTTTTGCGTCAGAAACCGTTCGGCGGGTAAAGAATGGGCGATGCTTTTATGTATTGTACGTTGAGAATTAATTACTTATTGGTAATGCTATGTGAGTAATGCTTTTTCACAACGAATTTTGCATCGTTGTAAAATCAAGCGAAAAGTTTGGAAGCATTGCTTTTAAAAAATGTTATTTCACAGAAAAGTATGTCCTGTTCATGCAAATATGTCCTGTTTATATAAATAAATATTGTGGCGATATCTGCATTGTTGAGAAATAATATGACTCTATTATTATAAGTTGGATTTGTATATAACAAAACTAAAGGGGGAAAAAATTCAACGCGTGTTGATCTTTTCCTTAATAGTTTAACAAAGAACATCATGAGAATCATTATAGAACGAGGAAAGTCAATTAAAATTAATACTTTACAAAAGATAAAATATTTTTTTTATTTACAGACTTTTGGACAAATTCATTATAGAACGAGGAAAGTCAATTAATTTAATACTTTACAAAAGATAAAATATTTTTTTATTTACAGACATTTGGACAATATATTAGATAAATCTAAATTTTTTTTTATGAAGTTGCGGATTCCTCGTACTTCGTACATAAGATTTTAATACATAAAACAGTACGTAAAGATGAAACTGGGTTAAACCTGAAGCACACTTTAACACGCTGCTTCTGGGACCGAACGTTGAAGGGATTAGTGAAGTGACTCAACCAAGTGTCGAAATTATGAAATGGATGTCCGACGAGCAACTCAACATAACGACTGTATCTAACGATAAAACGGACGAATGATTTAATGATCCCTCCCAAAGGAAAAGCTCATGCAATTTAGTCACTCGTGAACACTCATCGATCTCGTGACCAAAGCCGACTTAGCTTAACTTAATCAATATTTACAATAGACCCAACCTGTAGAAATATAAGAGTGTTTTACGAGTAGATATTTCATTAGAATATTAGATAAGAAAAACACATCATCGATTCCAATGAAGACAAGTCGATGCATCAACGTCAAATTAACATAATTCTTCAGACTTAAAAATTGTAATGAAATCGATTTTAATGTTTATCAACAGCAAAAAATTCATTCTGCAGAAAGAAAACATGTCATGTCACTAAGGATTTCTGTCTTCTCTATCAAAACGGCAATATTCACCTCGCTTATACGCGTATCAAAAACCACTAAATCTGATAATCATTCCGCTGACTCTGAGAATCTGTCCACTGACTCTCAGAATCAGTCCATTGACTGTGAGAATCAGTCCACTGGGTCAGAAAATCAGTGTTTACTTTAATGTCCGAAAGTAGAATTATATTTCGCTGAGTGATATATGGATGTATGTAGGTGTAAAAAGTGGTAGAACTGTGCGTTGTGAGAACAACTAAGTATAACTGCGATTTTTCAAAAACGTATGAAACTATGCAATATGAAGGATACAAGGATACAAAGTAATAGAACTCTTTGGATCGATATCGCAGTCCTGTTCTGAAATCATTGACACATCTCATAATCCTTATCTAAAATCAGAATATCATATGGTTCCATCAAACAAAACTCAGGTATGTTGAGTTACAATGTAATGAGGTGTGACGTGATAGTGACTCCTATCAATTTAGCAACCCTCTGAGTTCCGCGAATTTCTGGATCGTCAGCTCCACCAATACGTCTTCTTAAGAGTTAAATTAGGGTCGAATCCAAAGGGGAGCAGTAAGACAATTTTGTCGACCGACATATTACTCACATGGTTCACTAAGTGACTTTAGAATTCAGAACCATTTGAAATTTATGTTTTGAATGAGCAAAAAATATTTTATTTCCTAAATTATTATACAAGATTAGTGCTTCATATTATTTGTAGGTACTTTTTTTCGTTGTATTTGTTTATTCATTGTTATTTAAACTGACCTATTATTGCTACATATAAATTACGAAACAATATATATGACAGATACAATATATATAATAAATATTTATGATAGAAGCGTGATATGTCGTCCGCAAGTATAATACCTACTGAATAATCAGTTTTTTATGTGTAGCTCATTGTGTTTCCGACATTTAATCTACTTTAGTTCTTTAAAATATTCTACCTGCTTGTGAAAGTACTGTTAAAATCACTTCAGTCTTTTCGAATAAAAAACTGAATGTGTGTAAGAAATATAGATTCTATGTATGTTTGTATGCATGATAATTATGTTATATAATTATATTATGTTATGTTATATGTCTGTCGTCTTGAAACAGACATTAATGTAATCCTATAAGAATTCGATTACAGACGCATAATCCTAGGAGATTTGAAAAAATGTTTTACTTGTTAGTGGCGGTTAATATTAATATTAGGATATCACTCATAAACAGCAAAAATTAAGCTAATCCAATTCAAGATAAATCGTTTAAAGATTTATTACAACAGAATATAAAACAAAATTTTATCGCTACATAGTATTAGACAAAGTGAACGCGATAATTTACAAAATAACTTCATCAGTTTTAATGTGGTTTTTATCCTACAAAATTTACAGTACATATTATATATTGATTAACGACGAAGATTTAGATGTATGTGAATAAATTTTAATAAATATAATGAATTAATATGATGCAAAAATTAAGAAAAAAAATTTCAAATGTTATATGCGCCTAATAAAAACAAATAACGATTGTTACGGCTGTGGTTAATATTTATAAACATGATATTTACCGTAACGAAGCCAAGACTTACGTCTGTAAAATAAATATGTTTTATGTTATGCTGTTATTTCAATGACATTTTGAGTATTAACTAAAGATGATTTTTAAATAAAATGTGAAAGAACCATACATAATTGTACATGGCTATTATGGTGTGTGATCAGCTGAATATTATAATAGAATATTGAAATACTCAGGCTGTGATTATTAATTTTTTGTCAGTAACAAAAGATGCATCATATTATATATCATATATATATTTCCGAATTACGTATCGGAGTTTTTTACATGACTTGTATGAAAATTTTAATAATCGAAACACGAGTCTATCGGCACGCCAGTAATTTATCTCAGCCGAAAATGTTCCTTTATTGAATAATAATTTGCGCCATTCATCATAGCTATGATCCAATAAAATTATATGCAATTGTATTATGTAATATCAATAGAGCTATATTAATAAAGGCCACAAATCCGGCGAATGGAAGGCGGAATCGTTATTGAAAATTGTTAAGCAAATAGCTCCTGAAACAGATACCTTCATGACTGATTACTTTCGAGAGCCACGGGCGGACCTTACGGTTTTAATGAAGCTTACTTTAAATTCTTGAATTCCGATATCGATATTGATAAATATTCAATTAATATTTTGGTATAGATACTGAACAGATTAAATTCTTGTTTCTGGTGGTCTTGAGTCAGTAATTTATTACTATTGCAATACGAAGGTCAGTTTTTGGAATTTCCTAATTTCGTAGATGTAACTTCTGTCATAGTTTTGAAATGGTATACCTAGAACTTTTAAATACCTTTGGTGGATATACTATACTATACTAGTAATAAAATGTAAGTGATCGATTTCTGTACATGAACGATATATGAGTAAAAATATTATTAGGGGCCTTTATTAACCCAATAGAACCCATAACAATAAATGTTAGAAGTTTTGTCTGTTTGGCTGAGGGTATGTTCCCGCTAATTTCAGAAACGGCTTAACTGGTTTTGTTCTGGTTTTCACTAATACGAGTATATTGTAGTAAGCATCAATTAAGACTTAAAGTGTGTTTCATTGCAACCCGTCTATGAATAAAAAAATTATGAATTAATATATGTATTTCTAATTAATAGAACGTCAAAAATTCAGAATAATGCATATGTTATCTTTAAGCGTAACATAGTTTTTCCGAAGTGAAGCGAGGGCATTTGCCAATTATTTTATATTTTAGAAATTCTTAGTAATTATGTATATGCCTATGTTATAGGTGCTTAAATCGCTCAGTATTGTATTATTTCAGGCATGCCACCGAACGTGGCACTTCAGACATTTCAATATCTATTGCATGTGATAATATTTTGTTTAAATATATTTTTCGCATTGTAGTAGGTAAGATTTTGTAATTTTCTTTTTGAAGTCGATTTAAGTTTATTTTTCAAAAGCTTTTACATTTATAACGGAGAGACAAGATAACATTTTTAAGGTATTAATGATAGAATGGTTTTACAAGGATAATTTTAAAAAACACAGCAATATATCTTAACCTATGTTACAGCAAATATCTTTAAAAATGACTGAAATATTGTTGAGAATTTTTACTCCTTCAGAACTCATGAGCAGATCCTCTCCATATTTAAAGAGGAATAACTCCGATATCTCCTTTACAATAAAAAAAATTACATACCGACACAGAAAGGTTTCCTTTTGCAGTCTGTTAAAAAAGTAGTAACAGTGGTTGGAAATCGGTATCCCAGTAGGAATCGTTTTCTCGACGCACTTCTTATTTGCGAAGTTGCATGTTGTTATTTAAATTGATTTTTGGAAGAAACCTATACACCTCGCATTTATCTGTAATGTTTACAATATTGTGTGAAGTCTGCAAACCAGTAAAACATTTTGGTAAACTTCATACTTTATTTATATCTATAAGACCATCCTTAAACGTCCTCATTCTGTGAAGACTTGAAACCACTAGTGGTTCTGGCAATTTTACCGAAATTGTGCGCTGGTAATGATCGTAAGCGTCAGAATGCGCAGATGATTATTAACGCAATAAAGATATCAATTAAAATACTTTTTCAATATTTAAATTAATTTTCATCGAATGAAATCGAAACCAGCGCTACTGCGAACTGTGGTTAAACTCCAAACGATGCCGTGCGCTCAATGCACAAAACTCAAATGAACTTTTATTTACTATATCCATAAAATGTCGATGAAGCGTAAAACTACCGAGGATAATCGTTTTTAATTAAATATATACGCCTATTTACACGACGGGTACATTCCACTTTTCATTTGGTTTTCAATTTCGCCAGCTGAATTTCAGGACATCACTTTGAAGGCGGTTTTTGCAACGCGGAGTATTTCTTTCAAATATAAAACCTTTAATGGTATGCATGTCGCGATTACTATTACAGTAATTTTAAACGTATATAATATTTTCTAAAATGTATTGTGACATAACAGTCACAATATATTAATTTGACAATACAGTAATAAATTTATTTCTTTAAAAACGTCTCTAAGCGAGTCCATAGACCTGAGTTTTTAATTGGCGCGTACTGCTTTTTTTGTAATATTATATTATGAGGTATTATTTTACCATGTTTCAAAAGGTTGCGGAAGATACCATCGTCAATACATTGATTAAAAATATAGCTTTATTAAGTCGCAGTTAAATAAATATTTTTATAACAGCATTTCTTAACACATAATTCCATGACGTCTTATCCTTTCTTGTGTAATTTACCTTCAAACTATATTTTGTTTTGAAAGATCATCATGGTAACACAGCTCAACGACGGCAAGCTGTTCGCTACAATCTAAAGTAATATCATTTATTAATGACTCCTTAACCACATCTCAATCACAAAATATACTATCTAAGCAAGTACCCTACGATGGAGTTTCTCTTGTGGGTGTGAAGGTAGTTTTTCTCTTGTAATAAACCTCACCAAGTACAAAACTGGTACTAAGATACTACTAATTTTATATTTTTTTACACAGTCTTTAGAAATGGTTTACAGATTAGTATGTTTAATACAAGGTGAACAGTTTCGATGCCAAAGATACACACATGTCATCTTTATCTTATATCAAATTAAACTTAGAACGTAATATATTAGGAGCAGTTAATAAACGTCGCTTGTTTACTCTGTTCAGAACGTGTAATAATGCGCTTACAGAATTATGCGCGGGATAATCTGCAAGTGACATGAGCATCAAACTAATAACGATATAAATTTTCAAACTGACGATAATTCACATACCTATTGAATCTAATAACCGGAGGGCTCTATAAAATTTGTCACATGAATGACCATCCATCAAAGTGAAGTGAAGCAGTGTCGCAGTATACGTAGAATTTAACACACGCGAATTCAGACTGTATTTCCAACGTCGTATAATACATTTTTAAATGCAAAAGTATTGAGCAATAATTTTGATTAAGTATTATGTTGACGATATTGTGTTCCTATTATTTTGTTCTACAGCATTTTTTATTAATTAATCAACATTGTTATGCTATACTGTATGCTATAAACCTAGAAGCATAGTTTTAGCCAAACCAAATCTTTAACCAAAAATATGTTCTTGTTTATCTATTAGAACTAAACGCAAAATCAAACGACAGTACCCAATTAATTGCAACTGAATATTTCTGGAAATGTTTAAAAGGTAGTTAGAGCTACTTTCATGACCTTAGTCCAAAGTATATTTAAGTTTACATTCTAGAATCTATGTTAAAGGGAAGTGAAGAGATTTCCTGATAAAATACGTAATTCATAGCAATGAATTGCTGTCTTGAAATTATTTTAATATGCGTTTCATTTTGACTCAGCCGTGTCCTTTTAGCGGGGATTTAGAAGTTATATCAGGGACTGTGAACAGAAACTATGAATAGAAACCCACTAATGTCTCATACAATAAAAGTGTCAGTTAATACAATGCAATGTATAAGTATTGAATAATTTCTGTAAATTATCGTAATAATACAGTATAATAAAGGTTCTAAATGCGTAATAATACCTTAACATATAATATGCGTAAGATTAATTATAACAAAAAATAACGATTAGAGCTTAATAAAGACAAAATATGTTTTACAACTAGTAAACCGCCCTCGCTTCGCTTCAGAAAAACTACGCCATGTGCTTAGAAACAGCTCCTATATTGTTTCAGAACTGGGTTTTCCTCGTTCTATGAATTAAAAATATATTATAAATTTTTTTTTTTTATTTATGAACGGACTATAATGAAATGAGCGTTAAAAATTAAGTGACGCTTACAGCAATACATTACTGAAAATTAAAATTAACTTCGTTAAGGCGTTCCTGAGATTAGCGCCAACAAACGTACAGACAAACAAACAAAAATTCTAAAAACTAATGTTTCGGGTTCTATTGCGTTACCAAAGGTCCCTAATAACAGTTTTTTCTCATATTACGTTCATGTACAGAGAGCGATCATTTTGAATTTTATTGTATATATAGATATGTAACATACTTAATTAAAAAAAAATTAAATGACGAAAAGTACCTTTCCTTGAACAGTTTTATTGATATTGATATTTTAATATTACATCATTTATTTACATCCGACGTGGATTTCATGCATCAAAATCCTGGTGAATGCCGTGAGTCTGATTTCAATGAGCCGATTCGTTCAAAATGCCTAAAGGTACGATGAAGCTACGTATCCGGGCTCGCCCTAAAGCTCCACATATACGCTTTGATGTGTAGCGACACATTTGTACCGCATTTTTCATTTTGACGCTTCCCCCGAGTACAAACGCAGCAAACATTTTCACCGAATGAACCCATCCCCCAATTTCACAACCTTTTGATTTTAGCATAAACAAATAAATTTAAAACTCTACAAACGCATAGGTTATTTTAGTAATTAAATTTCTATCGGGAATACAGTTTAATTACTCAATGACGGAATTTAATTAAAACTAGCAGCGCGCCGAACTTTTTTTGGATTGAACAATTATGCTAATTTATAAATGTTATATAGCCTATGTTTATCCAGAATAATATACCTTTAAAATGAAATAAAAATTGTTCAAATAGGTGTCGTAGTTCTGAAAATTATTCTCCGCATACACACAAAGTCACAAAATTAGCACTCTCCTTTATAACATTAGTATAGGTGAGATTTAAGACTTTATTACAAGTGTACGATAGGAGTTCGATGTCCTGTCCAACCAATTTTGATGTAAGTCAAAGACTTTTCAATAGGTATTTAATATAGTGTCAAAATATTCTGAGCAATTATTGCATTACGCTCGGAAAATAAACAGAGAAGCATTTATTTTTATTTCTTAACAGATTTGCAGCTTCAGCATATGCTGTCAATATACATATATAATTTCGACCCAATTATTTGGATCATTATTACTACTTTTTTTTATAACTATCAAAAAGGACAATTTAATAGGCTTTAATAAGTTAATGCGCTCAACGTCTTAGACTTCATCACCAATTACCATCAAGTGGGATCTTTGTCAACAATACCTTACTTAATGTAAAAAGAAAACAAATGTTTTTAATTAGCTCATACACCTATGACATCTGAAAACTAAAAATATGCACTGTACGAGTCCCTTAAAATTTTTATATAAATCGTAAAAACCGCAGCCATTACAGATTTACGTACCGGCGCTTCAAACGCAGTACAAAAGTGCGAGATTTAATTATATTCGGCGTGAAATGGTTTTCTTTTATTAGTAAACCTATTCACCTTCCTCAATTCTGCTACAATGTATTATGCCATATTTAATTCATAAATGATCGTTTTTAACGGTTAATTTGAAAGTTCATTTGCTAGGAGAGTAACGGATTCAAATTTGCGTGCACCGCGGCACAAATACATAGACTTACACTTTTATATTCACAAAAGCTGCTCCGCACTCCCTTACACGTTTAAATTTAATTAAGTATAAAGGCCATATCTCTTTTGTGCGGTAAAAAAGTATGGTTGCCGCATAACGTGTAACATTTGTACCATTGATGTTTTTTTAAACATTTTTTAGAATGTTGCGACCTTTTTTCTTTAAACAGTTACATTATATTTTATCATCATTTAACACGATCCACGCCCGGAGAATACACACTACTTCATTTCGAAAGTCTTAAGAGTACCAAAAAAAATTACCAAACACCGAGTAAAAAAAGAGTGCCTGACTAAAAATTCTATTCAGATCTCGCGCTTGGAAAATAACTATCAAATACGGTAGTAAGTGGATTTATATTAATTTGAAATGAAATTTAAAAATATTTCCTTTTAAAACTGATTTTTATTAATTACAAGCCGATACATGCCCCTGTCAGTGAACTTAAATTAATTCTAAATAACCGTATGCAATATGGCTGTCTATAAATTGCTTGCATATTTTTTTACAATCATGTAGTTTTTTCCACTGATTAAGGTTATATCCATACTAAACATTTTGTGTTGAGAATATTGAATCAAAAGTTACGTTTGGAGAGAATAAGTGGCACTGTAGTCAGATCACTGACTAATTCTATATTTATAAACCGAAAGTTATTCGCTTGGCCACCAACAAGACAGAAAATCGTTAAGCAGACTAGTTTTATATTACTGTTGTATGTCTTTTAAAGTAAACATTATGATTATATGTGGTAGTATTGTACATACAAAAATACATAGGCAGGTTATGTCTGATAAACATAAATGGGCATATTGAACACCTGTAAATCAATGAGCAACATACGCTCCACTTCCATTCCATAAGCCTTCCGTACAGGTTCATATGTAGATTGTAGCCACGTCTAAGCTCTATAATCCGTCCTAATCCTAAGGCGAGCAACAACACAACTATATATCAAACCTGCATTACACGCGAAACGTATACAAAATATAGGAGGACTTTAAAACAGTATAACCCATGTGCCTAGTGGTTTACTCGTATTTGTTCCTATCCATCTATTTTTTTAGGTTTTGATCTTAAATGATGATTTTTATAGGTTAGTATTTACCTCGTGATGCAACAAAAGACAAACATATTTTTAAACCTCCCTATGTGTATATTGTGTATATATAAAATTAAAAAGAAAATCAGAGTAAAACCGAAAAACTCGGAGAAGATCCAACGAACACCTCGGTGATGGCGAAGACAATAGCAAAATTCATGATAGCTAATAGCCAACGGTTCCTAATCACTAAGAACTGGCTACAGCTCGGACTACAAAGAATCATTGAACAACAATTACCCCCGGACCTCCAAATGGCCTTTAATTAAATCCATTCCGATGACATCATAATTATAGCGCAAATTGAATTGAGACACCCTTCAGTTTTGTTAATTGTAAGTAGAAAGTTTCTCGTTCTAATTAATCAGCTTTTAATCATAACCCTCTATTTCATTTTATAATTTTTATTGTAAAGGGTACTAATGATTGATTATTTCACTAATTATTTATACTGATATTTCAACCCAATAATATGGATCAAGACGACACTGCTATACCGATGGAAAAGTTCTTGACAGTATAGTAATATATAACATGATCATCGTTACACTGTATAATTAACAAAATTTATAATAAAGATTACCCAATTAAGTAATATATTAAGTGTAAGATAATATGTAAAAATATTTTAAGATTATAATATAAGATTTTTGTTTCTTTGATTTAATAAATGGAACATTTAATGTTTACCAGTTTTCTTATAGGGCTATGAGAAATTATATGTATCGACTTTTAGACTATTGAAAGGAATTTGAAAGTTTAAGTGGGTACTTTGTTTTATACACAAACTGCTCTTTATACCAGTCGATTTGTAAATGTCCATGCCAATAGTAAGTAAGTAAATCTAATTATCTATTATTAATTAATATTAATCTAATTAATTAATTCTAATTCTGTTGTGACAGTATGAATAAGTGTTAATTTTTTATATGTTATCCCTGTGATAAAATATAGACTTCACACCGTCACCAAACATTTCAGTATGTATTGCATATAATAATATTTTATTTTCTGTTTTTATTACAACTTTGTAGCTTTTCTTCCTGAAGTCAGTTTAATTAAAAAAAAAGTTTTAGTGAATAATATTTCCATGTGCATTTTCATTAAAATTACGATAACTCTTTTATTTTAAATATTTCAAATAATATTCATCATCAGCATTACAACCCATATTTTTCCACTGCTGGATTTGCGTTTTCACTCACAATAAGAGAGGTTAAGGCCATAGCCCACTATAATGGCCAAGTGCGGGTTGGCAGACTTCAAGTACAGTCAATCAGGGTAACTTTAAGAGGTATCAAGCACATTTTTGCTTATAGTAATTTTGTAAAAAGACATATGTAAGTATCAAGTAAATTTGTTTTCTGAGATCGTGAAAAATAGAATTCTAAAATAATCCGACTCTTATTAATGGAAATTGTAAAAGTATGGTATGGCAAAGTTACCCCGTCTTCTAGGTAGGTAACTTTGACAGTATATTTGGATTTAACTTTTAAATCACTTTTTATTTGTATTTTGAAGATTCTGGGTAACTTTGACTCCCAGTTATAGGTTTTGGGTAGTCATATTGAAACACAAAACCTTAACAAAATAGGCAAAAAATTAAATATATTTTTTTAATTGTTAAAAAATCGATAATCAATCGATTAAACATTGAGCTCAGAATTATTACCGTTACAATAAAGAATATAAATAAAAAAATATACTCTTAAAATTAGAGTAAAGATAAGTTAGTTTCTTACATTGTATTATAATACTAACTTGAAAATAATTATTATTCACTCTCCCCACTCCATATGTAATGTATGACGTTTTATTTGGTACTTGCCTGGGCCTAGAATTTTGACATTTTCTTTTCTATTACTTCAATAATAACTCCCTCCTTGCATTGGCCTATATCTCCAATCCTCTCGTTTGTGGTTTTCATAGTTTCTATAGTAAAAAAAAATAATCTTGATAGGTCAAAAGTGCCAAAGTTACCCAGTATGTCAAAGTTACCCTGATTGAGTGTACCTTAAGTAATTATTAATACGCACATAGTTAGAAAAATTACATGCGCGTGTAGGGGGATTAGAATGCACGTCTTCCGCGTGGGTGACCAACGTTCAAATCACTAGGCTGCCATTGCTGTTTCGGTTCATGTTATTAAATTTATATTGGAATGAGTTGAAGAAAAATATTGATACGTTACATTTGTACCGAAAACAAAAGCTCTATTGAAGAGTTGTTTACAAACAACAGGAACAGCGGTTAACACAAACATTTTGGCACTCGTAAACGCAATTAAAAAATCGGAACCTTTAATTACATTGCTTTGTGGTTTGACCGTATTGCGGAAAATTATTAGTTACAATATTTTGTTGTTTTACTGAATGCATTATAAACAGTATCGCCAAAATTATACTGAACTGGAACTGATTATTCCATATCATTTCGATGTTTTTAATGTCAAAAAATAGATAAATGTTTTAAAAAACCTGTCCCATGTTCCGTATTCATCCCGAACGGTCCCCCATTATTTTTCGGGGGTCTCGCCCCTGCTTAACTAGGGTGCTCGTGATATAGACAATGCTAGTGCGGCATGTTCATTATTATTTTAAAACAATAATTTAAAAATTCATCAGTGTAGCTGTAAATGATCGCTTCGTTGATTTAACTGTATTTAAATGTCCATAATAAATATGAACAGGTCATATCGTTTCGATTCCACGCATTAATACTTATAAATTTCACAACTCTCGAGCTAAATTGATGATTTATGGATAATAGTTTCCAATTTTTCGGACGGCTGCACCATTGATTGGTTCACCGATTAGACTAATTGTGAACATTTGGATTCGTCTTATTATTCATATATAATTTATTATTATTATTATTATTTATATACACTAGCGACACGCACCGTCTTCGCACGGGTGAAGTTTACTAAGAAAGAAAATAAGAAACGCGCATAACAAAAACGTAATAAGTAGAATTATACATATATTGCAGCGGCTTGGGCTATATGTTGGGGGTTAGCCAGTCGGTACGTCGCCAAGGGATTAATCTAACCTAATCTTAATTTAACAGAGGTGTGAAAATGAACTTTATATATTTTCTCATAATTTTATTTCAAACCTTGTCCTGACAATTATAAACAGAAAAAAATCAGCCACATCGGTCGAGCAGATGTCAAGTGATGGTCTTTCATACATGTGGCGAATTTTTATTTACATATAGAAAATTAATCCCTCCATAATCACTTGAGAAGCTTAAAAATTCGAAAACCTCAGTTGGTCAAATCATTCAAAAATTACAGGATCCCTAAAACATGAACCGAATTTAAATGCATTATGAATTGTTCTATGGAGATATAAAAGAAGGAACAACGAACCAATAAACCTCCTTCCCACATAGAATCAGTAGAGGATGAGGTCCAACAAAAGAACTCACTCCCTGTCACCGCTGAGCCCATCATTGTTTCCGTTGACGAAGTTCAAGACATCATCCGGAGTTTAAAACCTCGCAAAGCGCCAGGAGCCGACGGCATCTCTAACTTCGCGCTTAAACACTTCCCCGAGCAGGTTCTTTCTCTTTTAGTTCTCATTTTTAATGCCTGCTTGCATCACTGCTTCTTCCCAACCGCTTGGAAGGAAGCAATCGTTATAGGAATTCCCAAACCCGGTAAACCACTTAATATACCATCCAACCACCGCCCCATCAGTCTCCTCAAGGCTATGGGGAAAGTATTCGAATGCGTTATCCAATCCAGACTAAGGAACCTTCTCTTCCCAATAGACGGTCAACCATTAATCATTCCACAGCAGTTCGGCTTTCGTGCCAAGCACTCGTGCCCTCAGCAAATCCACTGCATAATGGAATATATCCTAAGCAGTTTTTACCCCAAACGTAAACGCACAGTCGCGGTTTTCTTCGACGTTGCCAAAGCTTTCGACAAAGTTTGGTACGGAGGACTCCTCTTTAAACTCCATCACCTAGGTCTGCCAGATCGCGTTGTTCGATTAGTCGCTTCCTACCTACAAAACCGCTCCTTTCGTTTCAAACACGAAGGAGTACTTTCTTCCCCACGCCCGCTGGCGGCTGGGGTTCCACAGGGCTCGGTACTCGCACCCTTATTATTTTCAACGTATATTAACGACATACCCATCCCCAAAAACGGCGTACAAGTCTCACTATTCGCAGACGACACCGCCCTCTATTATCAATCGCAGAAATTAGATTCAGTCCTCTTCAGACTCCAACACTCAGTTAATGAGCTAGGAAAATGGTTCACCAAATGGCGAATCGAAGTCAACGCGGAGAAAAGCTCCGCGGTATGTTTTCACTACAAGACCAGACATAGACAAGACGACCCAAACATCCGTTTGCTAGGCACGCCTGTTCCGTGGAAAACCACTACCGAACACCTAGGAGTAACTCTCGACTCTAGACTTACCTTCAGACCGCAAGTTTGTAAAGTCACCAACTCCGCCAGATACTATATGAGCCGACTCAACAGTCTGTTGGGGAGGCACAGTAAGATGTCCCTCAGAAGCAAGCGAACGCTCTACAAGGTTTGCATACGACCGGTGATGTCATACGCCGCCCCTGTCTTCGCACACGCTGATCCCCGAATCCTCTATCCCATCCAGATTGTCCAAAACCTTTTTTGCAGGATCGCAACCAACGCTCACTGGTGCGTGAGGAACGCCGACCTGCACTTCTATCTACAACTTCCGACAATTCAGAAATCCTTTAAAGAATATTGCACTGCATTTTTTAAATCCTCAGAGGAACACTCGAATCCACTAATCAGACAGGCAGCGGATTACACCGCCCCTAATCTCACAGGTCATCAATCCGGAGGCCAAGAAATGCCCTCACAGATCCCCTGACAAGATATCTTCTGACTTGGACTGCCGCCTGGCAGCCATAGTTAAAAACTCAAATAATAACAGTTAGTAGCATCCTTAAGATGCCACATAGTCTCTCCATTCGACAACACCTTCAGTGTTACAACAAGCGTATGCTCCCTCGGGAGTGCCGCTAGCACCCTTTCCTTCTCTAAGGATGGGTCGCTTCAGATGAAGGCTTAGAGGCCACAAGGCCAAATCCAACTCGGGTGGTGTTTAGTGGGTAGGCCCCTAGGTTTCTCGGGAGTCCCACATAACCAGCGCAGCCGGCTGCGTTGGTATGCTATGAGCATTCACCACCCCCCTCCCGCGCTTTTCCGGAAGGTAGCCCATTTTCCATCTTTTGGGCGCAAAAAAAAAACCAATAAACCAAAGTTTTGGTAACGTTCGAGCGCTCTTTATCAATCAATTGCTTTTTTCGTTCTGCATTCAATATGACGGCAATCATATCGTTATTGAAAACGACAAATCGACCTATGGATCGAAATGTCTACTCTGTTTTTTTTTTTAAATCTTCGATGCCGTAACTGTTGAAATTGTTAAGTTATTCCATGAGTCATGTTACACAAACACGCACAGACATATGTTGTGTGTATAAGAACACAGATTCTTATGAGCATCCTCAACATTATTTTTTTCAAGGTTTTCATGTTAGTGTTAGCCTAGAGAAGCGAATAAACGAGTAAATCTATACTACTATGTAAAACTGTTGAGATAACTCTAAAACGGCTTGACCGATCTTTGTGAAAATTAGTATGTAGTAAAAACACGTGATTGTGCAGATGATGAGGTTATATTAAATATCAATGAACTTAATGTTGTCTAATAAAGGCAAAAAATATGTATATATAATTAATAGTCCAACCCGAACGAAGCAGGACGGGGCCGCTAGTTTAATATATAAAAATTCCTAGTATAATCTTAATCTGTTTAGTATTTTCTACATAATTATGTAATAGATAGACGAAAAATAATCTATAGAAATACGTTCCGGCATAGCAATAACAAAATCTTAAAAATTGCTCTTAAATTATGTACATATTAAATCATATTACACAATATGTGCATTACAAAACAAAAGTTAAATTATAAACTTCAATAAATATTTAATGTATAAATTCGACCAGGTAAAGTTTTAATATTAGTGTAGATTGTAAAAAGAGTACCCACATATAAATATCTCAACATACGAGATTCTCAACAAAGCTTAATTATCTGTCCCGCACCGCCGTTTTGAAAATATATTTCCCGCGGCCACGTAAAACAATTTGCCAGTCAAATGAATTTTCTAAAAAGCCGATTAAGCGAAAACTAAAATCGGTTAATTATTTATCACGTATTGGATATGAAATAAACGGTCTACGCATTAAATGGGTGTGGGTTAATAATTTCTAATTACAAAAAAAATATTTGCGGCACCGATTAAAGGACTTGTTCGGTTCGAGTACATAAATATGTATTTATTTCGCATGTTTCATATATATAATTATTATTAATAAAAACAGTAGCGCCAATCCATTACGGTGAATATACTCACCTATTCTTCCATCTCAAAAAGCTAAAGTTATTTATCTTTCTTCAGTTATAAGTATGATATGTGTAAGCCACATATTTGTGACGTGACCTGAGAAAATTTCGCCTTGTAGTCATAAACCGAGTTTACCTGTAACAAAAAAAATCATAGTTCAATGTATTTTACTATGGACTGCGGAAAGTTCACTAACCATAACAAAAACCTAAGTAAAAAACACGCTTAGCATGGATTGAAATTATTTGTCCACAAAAACTAGCTAAACTTAATAAAAAGGACGTAAAAAGTAGCCTAGGGGACGTAAGATAATAAAAAATATCTGGCTCAATTATCCAGCTTATTCTACACTCAGTAAATTAATCTGGCGTTAAAACATCCATTTATCAATTTTAGGTTAAAATTTTATAACTACCGCGTTAATGTCACATTTCCTTACGTGAAAAACAACCTCTTTGCACGTATGAGGTTAAGTTGTCACCAAGAAAACGTGTAGTGCCTTAAAACCTTGTAAATATTACATAATAACTGTGAGATTTCCACATTTAATACAAGAAAACATTTTCAGTAAGATGTTATCACAAATAATTACTAAAGAAAGCCTTGTATAATAGACGGGTAATTTTCTCAAACATACGTGAAAATATAGACCTTTATTAATTGCCCCGTTTCGAGCGATTCCTACAGAATATTATCTTGATATTGTTCATTGTGAAATCATATTACTTATACTGAACTGTTCACTTAAGCCAAACTTCAAACAAGAAAATATAGGTGTCGAAAATTTTTTTAATACAAAACTGACTAAGTAACACTAAGTTTATGACATAACATAATGAATATATCATATAATTTTTGTATAAGTTTTAAAGTATAAATGTTCAGATAAAAACACCTTCAAATTGAAGCAATGATGATCTTATATTTTTATACTTATGGTTGCTAATGTTATACAATTTGTTTTATGCCAGCCTGTCTATGTAAAAATGTAGCACAATAATTTATGAAGTAAATTTTAAGTATACTTTTATCGTAAAGTACACATTCTTTTTCCAAACACAAAATTATTACATATACGTCATAAAGCGATGCATTTTCACGTTGACGGAGTAAAACGGTTAACACAAACTATTAGTAAAGCGATTATAATTGACAGGCGAATTATAGCAACGGATAATATACGTGGAGAGTCTCCTGAAATTCTATCAATACCAGCCCTAAAACGCCGGCAGCGTTTTCGATTACAATATCGTGTTCCAGAGGCATGTAGATTCAATGTTGTTTATACCACAATGAATGAGATGTAACACGCTGTCATATTTTGATTTGGCTATAATCATCATATATGGTTTTAACAGGTAAGTTCCGTTGCCTTGTTATCCTTCCAAAAAGCATGCGAAAAATATTTATGATGCGAAATTTTTTTACACGTCAGCACTAAAACAATCTTTACA
This sequence comes from Megathymus violae, assembly GCA_003671415.1. Classification (NCBI taxonomy): domain Eukaryota; kingdom Metazoa; phylum Arthropoda; class Insecta; order Lepidoptera; family Hesperiidae; genus Megathymus; species Megathymus violae. The sequence goes on from PDGT01000034.1 coordinate 3,430,382, forward strand.
ATAACAGCAACTGTACCAATTATAGGAAATGTTTATTGTTAGCTAAATTGTAATTACATTTTAAATTTTCCATAAATAAAAATACAAATAAGAATTGGATTATAATGACAAAGTAACAAAATGACAAAATATTTGTTCCATTCCAATTATAACAATACGAATTTAATAGATTCTTAAGCCTCGTGAACGACCAAGAACTATCAATTACATTGCGACCGATAATAGTATGCATGAGATTGTAATGAATACGTAGATTTCGATGAATACATTCGATGACTCACAACCTGCAATCACAGAAACGTTGCATCTACCAGTACTGGATAGCACGTTCCAGAATTTTATGCTAGATGTTACTATACAATGGTTAATCTGTATATGTGCCATATAACGAACGGTAGCTGGTAACCATTGCCACATCGAAATTTTGCAGATGAATATGTTTCACGAGATTTTGAACACGGCATATCTTTAAATAAAGTCACAAATGAAGGATATATAGCTTTACTGTAATGAAATAATGAATTTAATAAACAAAATAGTAACATCTCTTGATTTCATTATAGTAATTGAATTCCAAGATACAACGTATTTACTAATGATTTATTTTTCACAAGAGGTATCAATGAAATTAGTAATAAAAATAATTATAATTTATTTACAATAACTTAAATCTATTCATTGAGTGAACTAGTCTGTGAGATATTTATCGCGTGTTACATTGAAGTACCTACTTACTTACTTAGTTAATAGTAACGTCAGTCTGATAACGGGCACCTCTGTCAAGACCGAATCTCAATCCAATCTTTACGCGGACCCTTGACAATATCAGCAAAGATGATCACTCAGTTTGTCGAAACTTCGTTGAGAAGTCTTGCCCCTTTCGCGATAAAGCCACCAGATGTCGCGTCGATGTAATTGGTCCTTTGTGCCGTTTGAGACGAAAGGTCCCGACTGATATAGATATCTTTAATCGACGCGAAACTTGCGTGATGCGGGCTCAGTGGAATGTCGCATACGCAACAGCAGGTTCTTGTGAAAATAAGGTATTAGGCAGGTATGCTTGTAAAACATGGTGCCTTTGCAGTTTTGCATGGTACATGCGCAAGGACTACATACAACGACTTTTCCGAAAATAAAGCTCGAGTTATATGTTTAGGTTTTATGGATAAACGGTGCTAGTCAACTGCTGGTGCAAGAAGCGGGCTGGCAACAGTCAAGTATTTCCACTCCAAGCTCTTTATAGAAGAATATACAGTCAATATATATATAGTCCTCATACAGAACCCTTATACGCAATGATCTCCCGAAGTTTTCCTTTATGTTAGTGCGAGTTATGATTCGTTCTGAAAAGTGGCTTCTTTAAAAAAGGGAGCGATCCTGATTAAAGTATTAAGATTCGGGAAGGGTAAAAATAATACTCTCTGTAGTGGTAACAGAAAAATGTTGGACATAATTGTACATTTTGTGCATTTCCGTTGAATTTGGGGACAAATACCATAATTTAACAAATATTCCAAAAAATGTAATGTGTTACAATCATTGTTCCAAACGGCTCCATTTTGTTTTATGTTAATAGCTGACAAATAAGCAAACGAGCCACCTGATGGTAAGTGGTCACCGTCGCCCATAGTAATCAGCAACACCAAAAGTATCACTGATGCATTGTCGGCCAGGAATGGAGAAGAAGGTTAAAAAGAAGGTACTGGCTCTTAAGCCCCCAGCCGGAACACGACGAGTCGTTTGGCGGCTGACTCAAGCAGGTGGGTGGTAGCTAGCCAGGCAGGCTTCACGGAGAGATAACAATACCAGTAATAATATTAATGACTTAGTAATAATACTGATAATATAATCCATACGCGAAGCCCTACCACCAAGCAGGCCGACTTCTGTCGCCTCTTACGACACCCTGTTCTGCCAGCATGGGATTGGGGGGAGTATTCCAAGCCGCCCCAATACGGCTAAAATTTATCCTCTAGTTCAGGACTAACTTCTCCTGCTTCCTTTTTGTCCGTTAATGCGTTGGTGATGCATTTCGTGTTTCCGATGTATGTTTCTGTATATGTTCGGTACAGGTGGCGCGTTAGTCGCGTTTATCAACATAAGGTTATATACGAATCATTAAAATTAATCCCTCGTAGTAACTGATACTAGTAATTAATAATTAATCTCTCCTAATAATATTATATTTACTCATAATCCCTTACAGGTACACGAAACCCGTTCATACTTGCAAATCAGCCGCAATTAAATCACAGTAAAGACCGCAACAGTGTCGCGGGAGGAAACTAATCTCTTTGAGACAATGCGCGGCCACTATCCAAGTTTACGACAAGCCTCACCCGAATCTACAAATATTTGAACAATAGCTTCTCTATGGCTCCCATTGTCTAGGTCAAAGTAATTCTGGAATCCTCTAAAACCGTAATTCAATTTTGGATTGAAATCATCAGTTAAATTAATTTGGTTAACGGTTTAATTAAATCCATTTATTGGTCAAATGTACGATGAGAAACTTGGAGAATTCAGAGAGCTGATTTACGTTACTCTTAACTCCTCAGAGGAAAATAATGACAAACAGTTTCAGCAAATGGTACTGCCAACAAATATTAAAAATAAACTTGTAATTCTTATGCCATATATTAAAAAATGAGCGAAGTTGATATATTATCAGGTAGTGCATATAATTGTCTCTAATAGGTTCCCGTATACCAAATAACGATTATTTTAACAATTAATAAACCAAAACAAAAATAAAAGTATTTTAACACACATCATTAATATCATAACAAATTACTACAAGTGTATTGGCACGACCGAACTTTAGTATAAAAATCTCTACATAAAAATTATTTTTTTTTGGCTCAAAAAAGGAATTGCGTTTGAGCAAACAAACTAAAGCCATTCATAAGGTAATTATGCTCTAGCGCATAAGAAGCATTCTCTTTAGGATCATATATCACTTACTTAGTCACCCATATCGTGCGGTATGCCGGTTGCCCCGTAACTTTGGCGCTTTGCACCCAGGGACAAAACAACACAAATGTATAAAGACCAATATCAATGTATAAGTAACTCAGAAAATTAACGTTTTCGAATTTTTATTTTCCAATACATTCTGAGAAAATCCGGTTTGACGAATGGACAGTATACGAATGGACAGAGACGACTATTGGAGTGCCGTTTTTAATCAAATGAGAATATGAAGTATAGGATAAATAGGACCTCTGTATGAAACGGAAAATTACCACTGTAGGTAGTTAAAAATTGGCAAAAGAAAACAGAAATAAAAATTCATATCAATGACGCCAGAAGTGATTTTTAATGATAATGGATGACATTGGCTATAAATAGCTGATGGTTATTAGTTTAAAATTAAACAGAAGGAGATTAAAACAAATGTCCTAGTTCTGAAGTGAACCATTTTAGAAGTTATTATGTAAAATATACATGAAATCATCAATTCTTTGGAGTACAAATAATAAAGAATTGAAATATTCACCCTGTTAATTAATTGCACGGTTACCGGTATAAACTAATTTTTCATAGAAAATATAAAAAATATATATATACAAAATACAGATTAACTAAATATTTTGTAATTCGGTGTTCATCGAATTACTTATTGAGCATTCTGTACTTTGGAGTTCGATTTGTAGTAGGTTTATTTATCTTTACAATATACTTAAGTACAATATAGATTCTGAACGACAATTAATGAACGGCATATTCACACTGTTTTTGTTTTTTTGTTCGCGAAAATAATTATGAGCCGTCGTATCCGGAGGTGTAATAGGCGATGCTTCTAAATCGAATTAATTTTATTATGGAAATGTTGAAAATTAATTCACAGAATTAAAAATCACGGTATAACCATTACATTATACAAATAGTGTTAATAAATAACTATTTTTCCTGTAAATTTTCAGGCAATTTTAATAGCAAATACGAACCGAATAATTTCACTAACAATGACGAACCAACGCAAATAACTTTTAATCAAATTTTCCTTTATTGCATGACTTCATGGTACCATTTCATTAAGATCATTTTAATTAATCTGATGGACTGATTTAATATTATGGAAAAGACCGTTTTACTATACGTATCTCAGTAGACCCATGTATCATTTTCTCACCAAAATCGCCACGGTATGCGTCGTATCCGCAAAGTTTATAAACTTCGCACCGAGGGACTGAAGATATCGGTCGATAATAAAAGCTTCTTCGAATATACTTATACTTAGGCTAAATTTGTCTGTCTATTTTTTCTGTATTTTATACTTCAAATAATAACAAGCGTCATAATGACCAAGAGGGAAAAACGCCACATACTGTCGAAGGTAGCTCATAGCATAACCCACTTTAATCCTGACGGTACCTGTGCACGATATTAGGATTTATATCTACCTGATTAGTTAGTCTTCTATTAGAATTAACTAGAAAATCTTTCCAACGTTTCCCCGCTTGCTTCTTTATCAGTTCATTTGTCGGCTGTTGATTTTTAAAATGTTTCATTCTAATATATCAACGGGCTTCCAAATTTTGAATGGTTAAACTTGACCATTATAAGAGAGGACCGTTTGGGGCGGCCTCCACACAATCCAATGCTTGGTGGTAGAGTTTCACGTAAGGATTATATTATCAATTTTATTATTAAAGTTATTAATATTATTATTGGTATTATCTTTCTGTGAAGCCTGTCTGGCTAGCTCTCACCTTTTTCCTTGCTTGAGTCAGTCGCCAAACGACTCGTCATATTCCGGCTGGGGGCTTGAGAGGCTGTACTTTCTTTCTTACCTTCTTCTCATTTCCTTGCTTACAACGCGTCAGTGATATCTTTAGTCGGCTATTAACATAGAAAAAAAGGAAAAAAAAGGGGTAATATCAGAATTTGTTATATGATGTCAGTGTCATTTAGTTTTCTTATACAGTAAGGGTATACAATATTGTGTGGTTAAATATAATTATCGTTAAATGAAGTACAGTAGATGAACATAACAGATGGGCAAAATGTAGGAGTCGAACCCCATAAAAACACCTTAAGTACATTTTTAAAGACTTACAGAAAACCTAGCTATGGTCCATTGATTCCGTAAAAATGAAATAAACACATTGTGAAATAAATAATTTTTATTAACAAGACATAATCTGATTTGTTGGTATTACTACCTTAAAAGTCAATTGAATTTTCCTATTTGTATTCGGATAGAGAGAGAATCAGTGATATAGATCGTGAAACGGCGATTGAGGCAAATAAAAATACTCATTGTAAACATTTTGTCCATACTGATGATTTGGAGTTATTCTCTTTCTTTATTATTTTTTTAACATCTATACTAATACATATAGAAAATACTGTAACAGAGCCGTAATTATACTGGATCTTTTAATTTTGATTTTGACTTGAGCGAAACTATTAAAGTGACTGTGTTTTACTTTGACATTTATATCCTAATATTATTATTAAAAGAGAAAATATTGAACCAATTTTAATGAACATTTAACCTATCAAAAGCTACATCATCAGAAATTAACATGAGCCATATTTGATTTTTAAAAAAATTTGACATCGTCAGAAAATTACCACGCAGGGCGAACATATCTTTCGCGTGCAAATCCGCGAAGGAGGTTTGCTAGTAATTAATAATTTTGGGTATAACAAGTTCCATCCAACCGTAGTTGTCCCCTGATCAGGCAGTCTCTTAAAACATGGACGAGGTTATGACGAACAGCCCGACTGAATTGCCACCATCCTTTTTCTATGTTTCATACGTGTTTCGGTTATAGTGTCCGAGAACCAATAGTAATACGCGTACTTTGCTTCGTTTACGGTGGGCATTCTGTCGGTAATGCTTTTTATATTACTGATGTCCGTGGGCGACGGTGACCACTTACCATCAGGTAACTCATTTGCTAATTTCTCAACTAGATACATATAAAAGGTCGCTGTGATATAATATAGTTAATCCCAACGGTACTCGTGTATGATTGTGGCGTTTAGATACCCGCCCGAATGGCCACCATCTTTCTTCTAGAATCAATTGGGACCTTTCACGTGCTTTTATTGCAGTTACAGAGAGCCAATAATACACGAGACGCCGCTTTATACTGGCCGGTTACGCGTCAGTTTCTTGCAATTATGGACCTACCTATAGGACGATTAACTATCTGCCGCTAGCCCGCACGTTTGTCTAGTATTGACAAAAAATGAGGTTCATATTAAATATTGTTTAACGCGGAAAACGGGCGGGCTAACACAATTTAGTATATATATTTTATAAGTGTCAGATCATGTTGTACATATAAGTAGTCTATACTAATATTATTAAGAACGAGTGTGAATTTTGTGAACTTCTGTATGCGGAGGTTAATCTCCGGAACACGACATCTATAGAAACATTATTTTACTATTTGAAACATACAATATTCCGGATGGACATAAGTGACATAATTTATATATCAAGTGTATGTGAATAATAATTCATTGTTGACCCCGAATGAAGCCGGGACGGGCCGCTAGTTCTTAATAAAATTCCTACGTTTTCTTGTCCTATTTACATTGACACAAGCCAATGTGCAAGGTAGGAAAGTTTTATATTTTTAAGCATAACAAAACATCGTCAAAATTATATTCAAGTAATTAACAACCTGAGTAAGATCATAAATCATTCAGTAACATGAAAGTCAAATGAGACATTTTTATCATTAAACTTTATGTTGCAACCGCATTGGCACTAAACTTTAGAGGTGATGAGGCTCAGGTTTTAAGATAGGGTGGATTTGCGTGCATTATGTAGAAGTTTTTGTTCAGTTTGTCCGATACAGCTGTTGTCAACGCATTACGTTAACATCAACGAACTTTACGGCACTGTAACTGCCATATTTTTAATTGTTGAACCTATTCAAAAGTTAACTTAAAACATAAAAAAATGCCTATCTTCTATAGGTACATAGTAATGATTTTATAACTAATATATTTTATATTAACAGTTTGAATTTTTTTCAGCTGGTCCTTTAATCTATACTACTATATATACAGGTAGCGGCTGTCTGTACATGCCAGTTTTTTTGGCAAATTTCATGATAATTATTCGTTTTATGACTGACTGGCATCAATTTGACCAGTTTGAAAATTAATGTCTGTAAGTTTGTATGTCCCGTTATAACTCAAGAACGGCTTGACCGATCATAATGAAAATTGCTGTGTAGTGAGAACACGAGATTATGCAGATGATAGACTATATACAATATCAGTAAATCGAGGAAAAAAAACACAATTTTGGATAATCATACATATATTATTCAACATAAGGGTACAAGTCGGAGGAGTCGCTAGTTTATAAAAAAAAATTATAAACGTTATCGACCTAGTTGATATTGTCTAAATGTCATCGTACTCTATTCACTTCGGTTAGAATGTTCTTCTAGAACAAATTGGAATATACCCAACTAAGACTGGATAATAAACATTTACCTGTCACATAAATATCTGCTTCGAAGTGGATCTAACCTGGGACCTATCGCGTCACAAGTTGAGTAAATTACTATTTACTTAAGGTCACATCATTCTTTAAAGAAAACATAAAAAAAGGAAAGAGAATAAATAATAAGAACTCGAAAACAATAAAACTTCTATATTATAAAAATTAATTACTTTGAGCTATTTTTCTTTTGTCTTGATTTCATTGGTTTGATTTAGTTTAAATTAGTTTCGAAAAATCAGAAAATAAGTCTCAATCAACAATATTTATTCAAGACATTTGCTCTCTTTAATATTTAATCGAATAAAATATTACAGGATATTGCTGTCACCTGAGCCAGCTATAATTATCGCTTAAACCTTCGGAGCTAACTAGCCGATGTCGCTCTAAATATTGCCGATTCAAATAAAAAAGTGATTGCTATCCCACTTTGATGTTGTTGGAGGAAATGAGATCTGCCTTCTATCCGCGAAAAAAGGGAATAATCTCCTTCCCGGTTCAGGGTACCGTGAAAATATCAATGGAGCCCAGGTATGTCCCGGATTTATTCCCAATTGTTTGAATGTCGATATGAAATACACTACGAAGTACTGACGACTTAAAGACGTTACGTCACGCGTAAATCAATAGTTTTCTTAGGTTTTACTTTAAAACACTGACTGTGATTGTGTAAGTATTTATTAAGTGATTTATATTATTATTATACCATATGTATTATGTTAATTTTGTTATTAAGACTGAAGTAAAAGTTTTTTTCGTGTTAAAGGTTATAGTGTAACTTAAATAATTTTAAGAGGAATGTATCGATGATAGAGATATTCATAGTAGAAAAGTATATGTTTAAATAGGGATTAAAAGTAATATTTCAACTGCATACTCACCTGGGTATGTACCCAATTAGATAAAAAGCACCTACCTACCTTGCCTATTTATTAAAATGCCTTATTGAGATATTAATGTGAATATTTGAATACAAACTGTAAACTTATTCAGTGAGTTGAATCTAGCACTACTAATGCCCATTCCAAGGAAACCGGTTACCACTTTCCATCGTGTAAAAAACATAACGATTAGGAAAAATATCTTATACCCACGTGAGACTATCGGTGAATAATAACTTATGATCTCTATTTAACCATTAAATTCACTATTGCAATACGTTTGTCGTAATACTATTTAAGTTAAGCAGCAACTATAATTTGAAAAGCTAATATTACTGTTTTGGTTAATAATGTATTACATGTAGTAGTAGACTCTAAAAATAATTGACAACTTATTAATATAGTGGGCATCAAGACGTCCTTGTAATAAAAGTCATGACATAAATTCATGCAGGTATAAATCGAAGCTCACAGAATGAAACTATTACAAAACGCAATTGTTCTTATTCGGAACCCACTGTACCTGCAGCGGAGGGTGCTTGACTCATTTTTAAATTCGCCCGTGAATCCCGTGATTGCTAAGAGCGCGGTACCGTCACGGCAGCTGAAGGGCTCGGTGTCGACTTCTGACCGTTTGGAGTGCTGATCTAATTTGCCGAATCGTGGAGGCATATGAAATTTAATCGATCCGCGTCAGTTGAAATAGGATTTGAATACGTTTTCTGTGCTACTATTGTGGCGTTTCAAAGGATGACGACCGCACTAGTGGAGAAATAATTCAATACGTTTTACATTTGTAACGTTGATATAGTTTAAAGCAATCTTAAATTATTAGAAACGTAAGTAGCAGTAATAATATATATATATAAATATATATATATATATATATATATATTTATTGAAACAAAACGTCAATAATTGGAGAAATCCAAGGGTATAGCAATCGAACCCACATACGTTCTCTAAATGGGTAAAAACAGCTTTGAATACTGTATTAATTACCATACTTGTAATTGTGATTGTTAAAGAAGCGTTCTAACATTAACATGACCCAGGACATCCAGGAACGCACGAGGTACAAGGTACTTCGCCGTGGGATATTTGATTTTGGATTCTGGCTGACGATCGCGAATATCCAAATAAGATGATGTTCGACATTGACTGATAAGACTGGAAATGTAGAAGCCCCAAGATATTGGAGGACGCAACGATAACCCACAGACTTATTCAAAGAATACGATTTTTAGGAGATATATATCCGTATCAAATCCATGTCGCAAATTAGCGATACAATGCTACTAATTTAAACGGGACAGGGTCAACATAGATCACAAACTGTAGTAGTGATATAGTTATGTTTCTGTTTATTCTATAAAGATAGTAAATTATTGACATAGAAATAAATCTGTAATTAGATCGGATATAAAACTTATTTAAACCCGCTCTTACATTATTACCTTGTACATTTTAACTATACCGAGTATTCACGATTATTGTGGTTTTTTATCGATATTTCGACTTATTTACATAGTTACGGCGAGACTGTATGACCGAGGTAAAAAAAAACACAAATATCGTGAGTACCTGTTATAGTTAAAATGTACAATGTCCGCAAGGATAATAATTTAAAATTATATGTTAACCTGTACAGTCATTACGACGACGTACTTTAAATACTTCACAAGTAACTAAGTATTCCCGTTAATTATACTGATGAGCTACCTTACGGTAGCACAGAACTTGTACGCTGCACTTTCATTTGAAATGAAAATATAACTAAGGGAAGTAGGACCACAAGCTTTGTAGTGTGAATACGCCATTTCAATTTGAGGTAATTATCCTGACGGCCATGTGTGCATTATCCTGCAGTGCCTCGAGCAAGTACTCAAGCCAGTGTCTGTTACTACCAAGCCTAATTTTAGTTTTAAATATACTAGCTAGTCCGTAAAATATTTAAATATGATCCATTTCGATTTACAAATATTAAGAGGAGTCTGATTACATAGTTCGACTACACAAGGCAATCTTTAAGAAAACTGGAACCAGAGACAAATTGATATCGCGTCGAGATTAAAATAAAAAAATATAGTTATGTTGATGTTTATTTTATATATCTTTCCATTTCGCGAACTTTTGGTTGACCGCTCGTAAGTAGATAAATTTTTTAATAACTTAACCAGAGTCAAATGATTATATTCTTAGCAAAAACGAGACTAAATAAATAAAAATAAGGAATTAATTAAGATCACGAGTATTTTAAATGGTGAAATTTATAAATCACGAAATAGAAAATCAAGCAGACTGTTGTAAATAAATTCTAAACAAATATAAGACGAAACAGAATTGACTATTCAAACGGGCAGAGCTTCCCCTTATAACGTTCACCACAAATATAAGTGTGTCAAGACGAGCGCTCATCGTCTTATATAGGTGCTTGGCGGTGACTGTCCGCCATCCCCTCCTCTTAACGGATGTGACGTCACTTTGCTGCTAACAATATTGTATCCTATCATACTTATAGCCCAAGACCTCGGCAAAATAAAATTTCAGGACAGAAAACGTTTTGTACCAAGATTAAGCCTTAAAGAGTTTTCACTCTGTCACAGCTGTGGTCTTAACAAGAAACTGATATCGTTGCCTTTCAGTTATGATAGCCAGACCTTCAATAAATATTCAGATAGACACTATAATAGTAGACACAAAAATCTTTCTATTGTAGTTTTTATTACGCGCTTAGGCATCTTAATTTGCTTTTGATGCCTTTTCTGATATAAAGTGTGAAGCGCATAATATGATATTTAATTTTATTTTCCCTTGCTCTTTGAAGTAGGTTTACATATATTTTAAAAAGGCTTTTATGTTATTTATTCAGGTAGAGATGTATATAAAGTATTTAAATATAGATTGAAACTACAATATCAACTACGGCACGAGTATACCCAATGACTGCACGGTACGTTTGTCTTCTTAACTGAAGAGACCAGGAATATACTTCGTCACACTGATTCAGTGCATCTAGTTAGAAGTTCTTCGCGTGATTTATTTTGTTGCCAATGCAATGCAATTTTCCTTATACACTAACATGACTTAAATCAAATTACAAAGAAACAATTTTTTTTTAAATGTAAATGGCCGACAAACGAGCAGACGAGCCACCTGATGGTGAGTGGTGACCGTCGCCCATGGACATCAGCAAGACTAAATATCGCTGGAAAGGTATCACTGATGCGTTATCGGCCAGGAATTGAGAAGAAGGTTAGAAAGAAGGTACTGGCTCTCAAGCTCCCAGCCGGAACACTACGAGTCGTTTGGCGGCTGACTCGAGGAGGAGGGTGGTAGCTAGCCAGGCAGGCTTCACGAAAAGATAATAGGTAATACCAGTAATAATATTAATGACTTAATAATAATACTGATAATATAATCCATACGCGAAGCCCTACCACCAAGCAAAATATTTTCATGAATCATTGTCAAAGTTGATATACTGGATATAAAAGACTCGTATTTCAGCTCAAATATATTTAATTTATAATTATCACATGAAAACAGAGTCCATAAAAAAAGTATCACGAAATCTTTCATTTGACATTCGTGATAAACTGGCAAAATGCGAACGTGACACGAAATTATAACTAATTATGGTGATGAACGCTTCTCTATCGCCGCGAGCGCCTAAGAGCTGAGGCGGTTGGGCGGACGCACGCGATCACAGATCGTCTCGCGAATTTTCATATTTCCACTGTTTATAAGTTTCCCTACGAATATTTAACTTGTTTTTAAAGACCCGTAATATTACGAGTACATATATTTTATGATAACAGCCCGAAAAGAATGATGGAGGAGCTACATGATGGTAAGTGGTATCGATCTATAATATACCAGGGGCATTATCGATGCGTTGCCAGCCAAGATAAGCCCTGCTTACAGTTTATTCTGAGATGGATACGATATTAAAGTTATAATTTCAATATTAAAGTTATAATTTCAATATTTCAATAATTCGGTGATGCAATGACGCACCTATTTTACAAAACAATGTTTATAGTTCTCCGATTTAATTCATACATATGACGGTGAAGCGAAATTCCTCTCTCCTTTATCCAATATTACCGAGTCTAAAATAAAAACTTGAAACGAAAAATACTTTTTATATACGAAACCTCTCCCGCGCGAGTCACTTAGATCTGATTGGTGTTATTATTTTATGAAATCAAATATTAGGTATATTCATTTCATTTGCTTTCGAAATTTTTCGGAATAGGACTAACTTGATACACTCAGAGATGAAAGTAATTGCATACGTGTAATATTTTTTTATAGAGCGTTTGTATCGCAACCTATCTCAGGAAGATGAATTCTTGATTTTACACTAGTATTTTTGCTTTAACTATGTTTGGTAACACGATGTCTTTTATTTTGTAGAAATAAAAAATATCAAATTCGTAAATTCTACTGAGGTTATAGGAAATGTCGTAGCTATTTCTGAAATACTTTTGTGACAGTATTATGAAATTGTCGATGTTATCATGAAATAATTATGTGCCCAAGTTATGTGAAAAAACGAAATGCCGTTTGACAATACCGTTGAATTAGTAATTAACGAATTTGTCAACGAAGTTTGGTCATTTCACTTGAGCGTAACATATATATAGCGTAACATAAAAATAGTTCAATTATACGGTGTCAGAGGCACTGAGAGTAGTTTATTAATGCAATGCATAGTGGCACGGTGAATAATATCTATACTTTGAAAGCGAATAATATTTAACTTTATAAGAAAGAGTAATGAATTGTTAATATTTGTAATTATGACATATTTTAATTCGATTCGAAACACAGCATCATCGACTCAGTTGGTTAAGTTGGATCGGAGACTCGAACACGCACGAGCGGCCAATGAATGCGAACGTGCCGTGGCAGGGGCCGGTGACTTCAAAATCAAACAAAACATATAAGGATTTAACTGACTTATACCTCCATATATATGTCTATGTTTATATAATCACTTGAATATAATGTAACAATATACAGTAAACCACAGAAATATTTACATTATACTGTAATGTCGTTGACAAATTCTTTAAACGTTGTACGATATTTTCAAACAACATGACAATTTGTAACATTCATCGCGCTGAAAATGACAGTTTTACAAAACGTGTGCATTTCATTAAATGATCGACTATTTTATAATATTCTCAATACTACGAAAGCACGAAATATAAGTTGAATAAATTGTTGTATACAATATTAAATTTAAATTAAATTTAGTTTTTAAGTATATATATTTGTCTTTTTTGGGTATCCACAAATATTCTTAATTTTATCTCCTAATAAGCGTTCAAAACGAATAAAGGAATCGGAAGACCTATTGGTTTCAACATGGGTCTCCCGCATGTAACCCTTAAGTTTGAATCTTGCACGCACTTCTAATTTTAAAAATTAGAAGCATATTACAAAGTTATCAATTGCTTTCATGAAGTAAAATATCGTCAGTAAACCTGCATATCTGAAAGTCCTCCATAATGTCCTCAAAGGTATGTGGTCTGCCAACCCGCACTTGGCCAGCACGGCATACCATAGCCTTAACCCTTCTCATTATAACGGGAGTTCCGAGCTCGTCAGTGGGATGATATAGGTGGTAATGATGACGTACAAATTCAAAAGAATTGTTAAAATGACTATGACTTAATACTTCTAATGGTGATGATGTTCACGTTTTTCGGAGTCGATGTATTCGACTCACGGTATCTCGCCATACCATCATCGTTATAAATCATATCAAATTAATCGAACCTACGAAAAGAAATTCGCCATCACAACCAGTACCTCGACAAAGGCGCACAATAATTCAATAGCAAACGCCATTATCGCAGCAAGTCAAACAAAAATCAAGACTTGCGAAAATACGTACGTATAATTTTTCCCCTAACAGAACGTTTTCCTACGTTATTTCCTCTGTAGTCACAGGTGAGATTTATCTCCGGATAATTGGATAAAGAACGCGTTCGCGGAAAGTGATACGAGGTGGAAGAAGTCGACGGCGAAGGGGTGGCAATGGGCATGATATATTTGAAATAGTAGGCTAATATAACAATTACGTACATTGCGCATATCCCAATTTTTCTTGCCAAATACACATGATTCGACTCTGTTGAAACCATTTTTTTTTGTCGTTAAACTTGTCCCAAGCTAAAGAATTCTAAAAGTAATAAAATATTTTACCATCGAGAAGGACTTCATAATTAATTTCATCAGCCACGTAACTTGAATTTTCCATTCATAATTACTTCGCTTTCAACATGTGGCGGGTGCTTTAGTTCTCTTGTATACGCTTAAACTTGGGAAATTAATTGGATTTAATCCATAATTATAGATAGAAATTTATTAATTTCATTCAGCGAGTTACGCAAATATCACACGGATTAAAGTAGGATTCACTCCGACAATCACAATTTGACCAATTTAATTCCGTAATGAGCTATTGCAAACATGGTTATAATTAAAGTGAAAAGCATAACCACAAAGTATACAACTTTATTGAAAAGGTAGTTTTAATGATTAATAAAAAACATTCACGTCATGATTAATAAATTATTCATAGTAAAATTTGTAAAAAAATTTTTTACGAATCACCGATCCAATTCTGCAAATTGCTTTAAATAGCCTTAAGAAAGGTTAAAGGGGTACTGGAGTCTGCACCATTTACAAATGTGGCGTTTTACCTTAGAATACATCAATTATGTCAAGTCTGTGGTTCTCTTTGAGGTGGCTCATATTGTCATTGGTTGCCATGGTAGCTTAAAATGTTGGTTGTCAGTTACAATTACAATAGAAAGTTTTGAGATTACAAGAAACAAAACAGTGAGCGTAAGTGAAATAAATTTCAACACGAAAAACAAATACTAATTCGTGTATTATGCCCACAGGGAAATCACATAAGTGTAAAACGGCCTACAAGTTGTAGGCGATTGCAGCTACAAAGAAAGATTTTTATTATTTAAGAACAAATTACTTTTTAGGATGAGCTTGACTTGGCTTTTGTATGCTTGCAATACCAATCCATGTAGCGCTAACAAACAAATGTTCCAATTTAATAATAACAAAATATTTTTATTACCTCAAAAAACAAGATACAAATCTGTGGTAATAAAAAAACTTATAATTAAAATTAGGCTAAAGGTGGTGTCTCAGCTTTAACCGATGCAGTACAGTGTACACCTGGAACGCTGTTTTTCAGCCGCTCCCTTCTATGTTATATAGGAGTTTAGAGTACCGTGGTCCCCAATTACCAGCTGTTGCTTTAAACAATAAAGACGATACAAAAAAATATAAATTGAAAAAGCAACAAAAATCTACAAAATAAACTCTGTATACGTTTGTGTGTGTGTGTGTGTGTGTGTAAGATATAAAATTAATTGCTTAATGTAAAGAAAGAAATCCTTTAACGTGAGATATTTTAAATTTTACAGCCAGTTGCCTTTTTAGTAACCCGAGTAGTAGCAGATTTGAAACAGCTCCTATACCTCCTAGCTGTCGTGTGTGCGGGTTCCTGTAAACGCATACGTGAGTCCGAGCGCACGTTTCGATAAAAAATATCCTTATTCTAGTTAAGCTTCTCAGATAGGCTTTTTGTTCTATATTACTCTTTGAAATATTTTGAAAATGAGAATTCCCTTGTTATTTTAGTATGAGTTATTTCATACTTTATCTAGATCTTAACTGCCGGCTTCTCATTTAAGTTAAATTTTAAAAGTATTCTATGTATCTATGTAATTATTCCAATTTATTACATTTAAACTGTTGAAAGAGTTATTTTTGAGACCTGTGTTCTCAATTATGAGGAAAGACTGATGCCCTGTGGTAGGTATAGCACAACTGAGCAAAAAAGACGAGCAAAGAAAGTCAGGTCCTCTTTACCTCTTTCACCGTAGTGACTGTAAATCGCTAACTGTAAGAAATACAGCAAGTGGCAAGACTTTCTCTTCTGTACAGTTCCCGAGAGGAGAGTATAATTTTATTTAGAATACTCAATATAAAAATTGACTGCCTAAGCAAAGCAATTGACGACGACAAAATATCTAGCATTACAAAATTTCTGTAGTAAAATAGTGTTTTAAAATGATTAAATTAGCTTAATCTAGTACGTTGATACGCCTACGAATGTATATATGTATGTATAAGTATAACGTAAATGTAATTATAGCTTAAATTTGATGTTTATTCATATGTTATTATTTGGCTTTTTTGAGACATGCAGGACTGATATGTATATACAGTGATAATTCATGTAACTGTATATCATAATTTATCACTATGTTCTAGTGAAATTCATAGTGACTAAGCTTGAATTATATGTGAGCTCTGTATAACAATGCATATTATACACGAGCGGTCAAACAAAAAATTCTGCCCCTTTAAAATTCATAGTGACTCTGACATCATTCTCCAAGCCAAGAAGTGTTTTTAAAGTTTTTAGATTGCCGTATTAAAGAGTCAGTAATAAGCGGGTTCCTCGCTGTAGCTTCTGTTCCCTCTTGACCGTCAGCGTATCACTTTTAACAGGTGGTCTCGTTCGTCGGCTTTCAATTTTAAAGTAACTAACAACTTTTATACCTGCTTCTGCCTCCTCGAAACGTTGTGTTATCTCAACATTAAGTAGTAAATTTGTACACGTACTTTGCGACTAATAAATATCCATCTACTTACGTGTTAATCAAATTAGTCGGAAGCGCATCGTTCTCAGAAACAATTGTGCAATGTACAACGAAAAACTACATAACACTTAAAGCCAATCCGAAAGGAATTATGAAGAGTGCTAAAACTAAATACCAAGTGAAAATCCAAACATATTCAGGACAACACATACGATGGCCGATTCATCCCACGAGTGAATGAGTGATTTAGAAATGTATTTACAAAGAGAAGCCCAAACACGTAAGGGTTAGCATGTGTGAATAATTCATACATATTTTGTATTACCTTGACCATTTCACGTAATGCGTGGGCCAGCTACAAGCAGCCGTCCAAATCCGTACTTAACACCGAGATGATTCTATAGGCACTCTAGTTAACGCACTTTTTTTTGCTAAAGTTTAATGTCTTCGTACGTAGTTCAGGATAATAACAGGCCCTGAAAATTAATTACAATGTTAGCTTTCAGTTTTAAAACACTCATATCTCTTTCGTGATTGATGTAGGAAAAGTTTGAAATCAACTAAAATTGCTAATGCCAATATGATAAAACTGCTTTTGTTATTACGATCCATGAAATAAGATAATTTTAATGTAATGCTCGAAATTTAAATTATGGGGATTCTACAATACATTTGATGCTGCATTAAACACCTTAGAAAACCAACTAAACACATCATGAGCGGTACGTATTCACCACTTTCAAACAATGTAAGAAAAAATATAGTCTGTAGTTAATAATTCTTTTTGTAGACCGTTGAAAGCTCCGTGGCCTGAAGATAGGTTCATATTATAATAAAGTTACTCATGGAATTAAAAACTCGCATCAACCCACCTCATGAAATGCACTGAGTGTAGCGTTTAGACTTAAAGCAATATGAGCGCCGGCGGGTTAAATCGACAGTGTAATAGGTAACCAATTTAGTTCGCTCCGGTGTGGATATTGCGGAGCTTTTTTCCTTTTAAACGAGATTCGAGTTTGCTCTACGGAATTAGTTTACGCCGACGTTTGATCCGATATTCCTTTACAGAAGTTAAGCGATCGTGGCAGATAATTTGTACAGCATTACACGAACGAGTAAGGATGGAAAAAGATGCCGTAAAGTAATAGTAATAGGGGAACTTTAAAGGTAAATTCACATTTGCCAATAGAGTACAGAATTTTGATTAATACATTTAAAACATTTTTGATCTAGATTTAAAAGCAATAGACGGACAGTTATAATTATGTCAATAAAATTGAATATATTTTTTTTACGTTTGTAGTACAATTAAGAACCTGTTGTAGTTTAAAATGTGTGCCTCATAAAAATAATTATTTTAACTTAGTTCACTAATTTTGAAAAAAAACGTTGCTCAAACAATAAAAAACTTTTGACTACAGCAATCCTATTATTTCGCTTCTGTGATTTGATACAATTTTTACAATCAGCGACACTGTAGCGAAAATTAATAGCCTAATCCACAGAATTCCCGACTGCAAAAAAGTCCGTTATGCATTTCATTCTATCGACCTTATTATTCATAACTTAGCGACCGTATCTCCCCGAGAGCAAAATTTTCACTAACTGAACTGATCATTGCCAGAGGACAAGAGAAATGAAAATGACTTTCGTAACATTATTTTTTACATAGAATAAGTTAATTCTTGACAAAAATCCCACCTGATGGAAAATGGTGATGAAGTCTAAGATTTTGAACGCACTAACTAACTTCATGCTATCATAAATGTATGTGCTAAGTCATAGTAACAAAAATTTCTAAAATTTTAGTTACGTTAAATATCATTACTTGATAAACTTGAAAGTAAGAAAAAGTATGTAAGGACACGAGATAGTAGAAAAACACAACTGAAATTTAGATTGAATTGTGACAATAGAAAAAAATATTATAAACCAGTAACGTTGTCCATGTATATACGCATAAAGTTTATAAAATTTCATAGTTCCCTTATTCGACAAGTTGAATATTCTGAACAAACACTAGTTTGCTTACCTATGTTAATACCTAATCACGAAGAGACAGTAAGTCGCTACCAGCCATGTACAATTTCCTTAGATTTGGTATCAACGTGACTGTTTGGTCGTAAACTTGAACTTGAACAAATTTAATAAACTAAAAATTATGTGGATATTCGTTGCATTCGTTTCGCTCAAAACTAAACATCCGTAAATTTTAAGTAACTTTTAACTTTTCAGCAACCACATTGTATAACGCCTTGTTATAACCAAATTTGATCACAAAACGCTGTCATCTTCGATTGAATCTGTTTAATAGCTTCTTAAGTAAATAAACGATTGTAAAATAGTTAAATTGAATTCTGGTTTATTCGAGATAGCTTCTAGTTTTGTACAATGACAATCTGCCTTTCAAACGTAATTGTCTATTGACGTAGTCTGTTGGTTAATTAGCAAAATAGTAAATGGGTGTTTATTACTACAAGTTAGGTGTAACTATTTAAAATTTTAACATACACCATTATGTATGAACATACTATGCTTATAGAGCTCCGTCAAGCCGTACAGTATTAGATTCGTAGCTCACTAAACAAACTGAAAAATACTAATTGAATTTAACGTGGGTTCAGTTTAATCACCTACCTTATAAGCCAGTTGCTAATGCCTGTTGAAAGAAGTGGTCCGGATACTTATATGACATACACATATGTATTTATACATGGATATTGCCGTTCGTGAGACATTGATTGTATCGTCATGTAACACGTGATATAAGAATTCTAGAACGGGGGTACGAAGTTAAAAAAATTGGATTAAAAAATTGGCATTTAATCAAAAACAACTGTTTAAACATTAGCCGATTATTAATATGTTATAACATATTATTGTTATTTTAATTACATATTTTCAAATTAAGAGAAAAATCCTACAGAATTGGAACTCTTCCGCTTGGGAAGCAGACTTCCAAGCCACTTAACTATTTCTCCTTTTTGCACCGTGACATAAAGTACAATTTGATACACTATGAAGTAAACTAGAAACCTTACTTTAAAACTTGCCTTACAGGTAAAGTTAAAACTGTAGGCAATATGTATCTGCGCACGTAAAGGCCGCTCATCATAAACTTCAATATTACGTGTTTGGGCGCTACGATATTTACCCAACATTTTCCAAGTGGACTTAAGTATAGAAATTTGCGAGAAGGTTTGGCCCACGGCTTTAATTATTACAATAGGGAATATAGTATGTTGGCGTTATACACACATTAGGGCGCATTATGAATTCAGTATGTACCTTAACTTTGAATTCACGCACACTGTACCCCGCTGAAAAAAGTTCCACGACATAGGCATAGGTGTTTAATATTTAAAGATCAGTAATTTTGTAGGGCTGTATCTGAACATCTAAGTAGAGGTATAGAAAGAGAAAGATTTATAAATGTTAAAGGAAAAAAGTGTAAAATGTATTTTTGCATGTTATTTGCTAAGCGAAAGCGAAATAGAATACACAATATTACGAACGCACATTGTAGGTGCACACGGAATATATGTAGGTTTCATTTTGAGCATAGAGCGTATATAACATTTAAATACATATGAAGCGAAATTTTAATAAAATGTGTTCCTAAACCAACACACCGCGGTAAGTCTCCCTGCACTACTTTTACTGAGCTGTCTGCGAATATTTCGTATAAAATAGTAACATTATTTGCATCTGAACTGAACATTGTGAGCTTGTCCGTAAATCTGTTTGTGATAAAAAATGCCACCAACATTTTTTTGGAGAGTGGTCCCCATACAGATACGTGTACATATAATTACATTAAAATTTATAGTAAACAATAACAATATAGTATGCTGTAACACCCGCAAAATAATAATAATAAGTAGTGTAATAATAAAAACATGACACATATATCCATGAAATCGTAAACAGCGACAACTTTATATACTTATACCAACACCTTTTGATCATCAATCATAAATCATAAAAATATGTTTAAATAAAAATTAAATAATTATGTGTAAATAGTAAAGGCACTTTAATAAAAAAAAATTGACAAACGTGCAATATCTGAAATAAACTTTATATAGGTACTAAATCACGCAACGATATTATTTATGGTACTTGTTATTTTGCTACGAGTATGTAATGGATTGTAGAAAAAACTAATACAGTAATTGAAATTGTAAAAGATTAACGTTTTTAACTTTTTGTTTATTTAATCAATCGACAAAACAGTAGACGGACAATTTCCACTAAATTGTCACCAAATGGTCACCAAAGCTTAAAAATTTGAAATTCTAGGAGCGTCAGCGACCGATTGACGTTCGCGATACAAGGAAACTGTTTTTTTTAGTGAGCCTCCAATATGACAATCGAAACCCAAACAACGGTATTTGACTATGAGGAAAAAACTTGCAACGACCTTTCTATAATGCCTTTGTCTTATGTGCCTATACAATGATTAGGACTAGACTTTCAATAAAATGAAATTTAACCAATTCACATAGAAAACTGCAGTTAATGAGATGTGGACGTACTCGAGCGCTACATATGGCATTAAATTAAACGTTGCTCATACAAATACTTGTGCGTTTAGTCGAACATACTCCTTAAATAGAAATATCCCCGAAATATGTCGGAATTACTCCAATGCCCCGGGTGTATTCAGAATCTCAAATGGAATGTTCTGTTCTAAATTTTATCAGTCGTTTAAGCAATACCCTTACTAAATACGGAAGTATCTACGTGCCTATTGGGTTGCCCGCACGCAATCCCCCAATTAGACTGCCTGTGGTGTTAAAAATTAATTCCCTGGATACTCATCTATTACAGAAAAACTCTTCGAGAAAGCAACAATATTATGTCACTTTTAAATAATGAACTTTGCGTAACAGTTTCATTTTAATATTTGAATTACTAATATTTTTATTACATTGTAAGTTGGATTTGTGGTATTTTAATAGATAAATGTTTGCAGTTCATCCACAGTAGAAGTGAAACTTTGAGAAAACTACATTTTGTGAGTAATACGACGAACGCAGGTTCAGCGTTCATTATACGGTACTTAGGATTATTATACGGTTTATTTACCAAATAATAACGGTACTTAGGTAAAATAAAAATATTTACACACAATACACGTATGCTTGTCTCTTCCTAGTGTCGCTTTTTCGTTTCGAGTTGTAATTCACCACGGTGCTAAAGAAATTTCACTTCAAAACAAAAAAAATGGTATTTGTTTACGTACGTACATAGTTATATTACACCTTTCTATATATATATATGTAAAGTGTCATGTCCATTATGTTCACATAAACTATTAGTTTTCAATATTATTCGTTATGAATTTACACAAATCTGACTCCAATGATCAAAACGAAATTATGAAGAAAATTTTATTAAATAATATAATAAATTTCGCTAAAATATTATTTTTATACAGTTTAAAAATATAAAAGTATTGGCAGTTAATTCATCAGACGTAATTTCTGGATTGAAATATGACTAGACAAATGAAATTAATATGTGACGCTGACAAATTACCCCTACGAAGGTTTTTGTAAGATGGTACATAGAGATTAATAAGATATAAATAATAAAAAAATAATCGACATACATTGAAATATTAGGCACATATTTTCATACTACTAGATGCTCTAGTATGATCTGTTAGACCACTGGGTCATTAGGACCTACTCATGAGAAACATATTCAAGAATCCCTTTTCAGTCGAATCAACTTATCATTAAAACTAATCTGATATAAATCTTCATTATTACGTTTTTTTAAGTGTTTTTTTAAAAGTGATTTCAAAACAGCATCAATTTTTGTTACGTAGCTTAAAAGAAGTGAATGAAGAATTGTGTTTATAAATTTTAGGCCTTGTAATATTTTTTAAGGGGACTTATTCGAACTCATAGTCAGAATAATTTACTGCAGTTTACTCGCGTGTAATTTCAGTAACAAAAGACGGTACCCACATAATGCTGAGACCGAATCCACGACGATATCCTTGGAACCTAAATGTACTACAGAAACGTCATTGAGTTATAATAAAAGAAAACTTTCTTTGCTTTTCGAAGTCAGTTAAAAAGAGCTATCACAATCAATTGTCACCTATAGGTAATAAGCGAAAACTACAAGAACTTGCCCATTGGGAAGAGCCTTTATGAGAAAACTTTTAGCTGTTATAAGGAGTATGGAAAAATAAAGTCGTTGTACGTGGCGTAAATAAGACGTAACGATCGGAGAACAATGGACGGACGGACGAAACAATCATCCGTTAGCAACTTCGGAACGTTATCGGTTTTATCGACTATCTCGAGGACAGCTGTCATAAACAACGTTTGATTAATCATATTTGAAAACTCTTTTATATGTCAGAGATTGAGAGGTGTATTAGCGTCATGATCATTGGAATAATTTAAGTAGAGTAAGGATTTTAAAAGAATTTACCATTTCCACAATAATTACCAACGAAACGTGTTGCGGTTCCTAGCGGAGTACTAGTCTCCTGCACGGTTCAAATACGAGGATGGCTTATCATAGCGCCTGTCCCTTCGCTATACTCCGTTGTAGCATGACTTGCCGAATGCTAACAGCACTCGGGTCACATGTAGCGTTTCGTTTTGCAATTGTATTCATTCATGAGTGTCCCAGACATATATATTTTGTAGAAAGAAAGAAAACGAATTTTAATTTAGAAGGTTAATTTTGACACAAATGTATATTATTATAATTTTCAATATTATTACCTGCTGACAATCAAACCTAATCTTTAAAATCTTATACTATAAAACAGAAAATATTCCTGAATACAATTATTAAACGGAACGTAAGCGAGTTCGAATCAGCTTTATAAGAAATATTTTGCATATTAACAACATACTACGAAAAACATCTTAAGAAAACACACTCGAACCTAAAGTTCCTCATATTCTCAAAAGTTTTCAAAATATTGTTTTTCTTTTAGTAAATACATCGATTCATTATTCAATTAGCCCTTCGAAGTCCACTGTTGGACATAGGCTTCCCCTAACTTGCACCACTCTGACCGGCCCTGAACCGTCTGAATCCAGCAGATACCTACCCGCTGGCTTCTGCAGGTCGTCACTACATCTGGTCGGAGGGTGTCCTATGCTTCGTTTGCCAAGACTAGGTCGCCATTCGAGGACCTTTCGTCCCCAACGTTTATCGGTCCTTCGAACCGTTACCCCATTGGCACTTCAGATAGCTAATTCTGCGAGCTATGTCGGTAACTCCTGTTGAAATCCTGAATTACAGCCCATCCGAGTTGTATTCTAGAAGTGATTTCTTTTTCGAAGTTGGACATACCCATTTGGATCACTTATCCCAGGTAAATATACTCGTCAACAACTTCGAGAGCAGCGGCGTCAATAACCTCCGATGTGGGTGTGACATGGACATTTCACATAATCTTCGTCTTGTCTCTATGTTCGCCTTAAAACCTGCCCTTCGTGTGGCGTTGTTTAAATCCCCGAGCATAGTATTAAGTTCTTCCAGGGAACTCGCTAGGAGGACTACGTCATCGGCATATTGTAGGTGTGTCAGGTATTCGCCATAGTTGATGTCACGTTTTTCCCACTGATCAGTTTGAACCCATCTTCCAATGCAGCAGTGAACAGTTTTGGGGGTATAAAATCCCGTTGTCTGACACTTCTCTGCAGTTGGATGGGGTTTGTGACTTCATCGTGTACTTTGGCGATCATAGTGGCCGAATCGTATAAACACTTCGACACCTCGATATACCGATAGTCTATCCGGCACAGCTGAAGGGAATTTAGTACTTCTGCTCTACGCTTCCGGGGTTGCGCCCGTATGGATAAAGGCATCGAACAGCTTTTTTAGCACCACAATGATAGGTTTTCCCCTGCTCTTAGTAGCTCTGTTGTGATAAAATCACCTTGTTGTTTTAGTTAATAGAATTTTTACTAATAATACTAGCAAACCGCCCATGCTTCGCTTCAGAAAAACTATGCCTTACGTTTAGAAATATAACCTGCATTGTTTTAAGACTGGCTTTTTATCTTTGTAACTTTTTATTTATACACGGATTGTAATGAAACGAACTTTAAATTTGAAGTGATGCTTACTGCATACATTAACTAAAACCTTAAGAAATCGGTTAAACCGTTTCTGAGATAGCGCGAACAAATGCACAGATAAATTGTCAAAAATTCTAAAAACGATAGTTTTGGATTGTATTGCGATAATACAAGCCCCTAATAATAATTTTCCATATAGCCTTAAAGTACAGAAAGCGATCAGTTATAATTTTATTATATGTATACATCATATTTTTGGGCAGTCCTTTGTATATTCAAGTAATTTTGATAATCTTCCGAATTAGCTGTTATTGTCGTCTAAAACCAACCGTAAAACGTTTTTAAGTTAGCTCTTCAACTAGCGGAATCAATGGTTTTCTTTTTTCTCGACAACACATCGTCGAGGTACGAGAGTATAAGCCAGCGATTAGTCATCATGATAATGGCTCATGATTTAGTGTCAGCTATTACAACAGCATAAGTTTATGTGGGCGATAGCTTTAAGTTGCCCTATAATACCAAGTGTAATTAACAAACTCCTCTGTTATTCCTACCAGACACATATTTTGAAGGGTCATTATTTACCTGATTGTGTTAATCATGTAACAGAAGCGTAAATACTATTGTGAATAAATGTAACATTTAATATGTCTTTGTTCTGCGTCAAAAAGTAATAATAACTAGCAACTGGGCATTATAGGCACAACATGTTCGCAGTTCAGTTTGCGTGGTTTCCGACAGAATGTTCAGAGAGTATAGATAGTAGCTTAGTTTCACATTTTCAACAACTTTTAAGCGTTATAAAACACTCTGTTTCGAGTTAATTTGCAACTACAATACCACTTATGACGCCGAGCACCTATTCAAAGACATATTATTGTTTGGTTTTGTTCGTTTACAATATAACCATCGCTACTTTGGTTCAATTACTTAATAGAATTAATTTCGAATGGGAATCAGATGAAATTTAAACTTGTTCTACACATAAATATTATATTTGAACAGTAATTTTATACGATTTATGATATCTTCATCTGTATAAAATGTTCGTACAAACGTCATGATTTTTTATAAATTTGTCTTCCACTGTCCAATGTCTAGATTGTTTAAAACTTTGCTCCCGTATGATGAAACGATGACAATGCAATATTTCCCAGTTATGCATGATGTTCGTTTAGATAGATAGCGCTAACGACATATCCTTATATAGAACTTCTATGTTTTTTGGGGTTTCAAGGATTCATGTTTCAGCCCAAGCTAAACTCCTTCCTTGCTCGTGGTTCACCCTGCTGGAAGAAGAGACGACGCTATGACGTCAGGTTCCTCTTATTTGAGGTCGCTGGGATCTGTACTACCATGTTCAATTTCAAAGGTACAGGCATGGTCTTAGGTTATATTGCCTGCCTGGCTAGCTAGCTGCCTCCTTATAAAATCTACCGAGAAATGTTTCATAAGTGTTTCGTTTGCAGTGACAGAGAGCCAGTACTAATGCGTGCCACCCGCTACCTTCACCGTCCATGCCTTTGGTATCAGTGATATCGATGGGCGACGGTGACCACTTACCATTAAGTAGATCGTCTAGTAGAGCGACTAGTAGCACTAAAATAAAGAGATTTCTTAGAATGTCAACAAAAAAGAATTATGCATCATTCGTACTGCCTGTGGAACTTACAGTGATATTTTATGGGGTCGGTATACGCTAATAATATGAACTAATGTTCTTGGGTTAATACTCTTATTAAGTATTTTTAACAATACATATTTTATTAAACATAAAATCTATGGATATATTCGTATAACGAGCGCAGCAGCCAGCTTGGTAAGGTCACAAAAAATATAGTTATTATGTTACAAATTACGTTTTTCAAATAAATAATCAATAAGAAATAATTTCAAAGAAGTTTGATGAAAAATCTTTTCCAAACGGTACCAAACAATAGGAAAAATTATGTTCATCGTTTTAGTTGATATTAAATAATCAAATCATCATTTATAAAACAAAAACATATTATTATAAACTAAAGTTGTTAAAGTAGATACTAAAATGTGATGATTGAAATATTGCAAATGTTACAATAGAACAGATTATTCTATTTTACTTTAGTTTTTGGTGGGTTAATCGATACCAACGCAGAGATTGAATTACCCACGAATGTTGGTTGCGGCTATGATGTGCAAATTGTTATTGATGTTATTACTGTTTCATTTGTCACACAGAGAATGGACATGTTGCATTGTTATTTCAAATAATGCTATGTTATATTTTTGCTCAAAATAATAATTAAATATAAGCAAAAATATAATACAGAATTACTTGGAATAAGAATATAATATGTTCAGTAATAATTAAATGAATGAATATATAGCCAAAAGTAGTATTAAGTGCTTTCTGTAACTGTAAGTAGGACTTCTTCGGAGACCACTCACGGTAGGGGTTTGTAGAAATGATAATGTAGTTTGACTTTCGAAAAGTGTTTGTAAAAATCAACTTCTGTAAAAGTAAATATTAATTCATTCATTCATCCGCTTTTAAAATGTAAATGAAGCGAAAACATTGAGTTTTAAAATCTTTTTTTTTTATTTGATCCCACAAAATAGAGTTGCGTACAAAGTTAGTATTTTCTGATATGGGCCACGACGTTCAATACAATACTATACTAGTATGTCTTAAACCGACCTCATTATTTTGATATTACAGCACATGGGAAAACCATAAAAAAAACAAATCCTTGTCTTCCATGGGTTAAAAATGTATAGGAGTAGATTATAGTATTTCTATCATATCCACCATCATACTATCCATCATACATTCTTCTGAACAGTCGCCTGATAGCCTTTATAACCCTTCAATTAACTAACGCAAACTGAGTCTATAGTAGATAGCCTAATGACTTCAACATCAGACTCACTCACGTGGTTCAAGTTTGATCCGGTGCAGGAAAACATCGTGAAGTAATCCGCATACCAGAACATTCTTCATAATGAATGAGCAACGTATTTTACCCCTCGTATTGCATGCACAGACTTAAGTCTAGCAGAATGATAATTAGGATTTGTGGTTATTAAAATGACTCTACAACTCATGCTCAAGTACTACGGTAGGCTTATTAGTGACAAGGTAATTTTCGTAATTTATCAAAGTATTATAAGCGGTACTTACAAGGAATTCAAAGGAAACAAAGAGAGACATAGCCGGCCTAGGTCTCTATTTACGCATTTTAAAATATATCGACACGTAGCACAACGTTTCGCAAAAGCCTCGGATGGAATGCCCTTTCCAATTTACATGAGCGCAGGAGGAATAAACGTGAAAGCTGGACTGTGCAAGACCGACGTATGTATATCGCGAAAACGTGACATAGGCATCGAGTTGATTAATCGGTCAAATCCTTCGAGCACTCACCTTAATAAAACCGACACAATGCACACATGCAAATATATTACCATAGCAATGGTACCGTGGTGATAGTTGATAGGTGACAGTCAACAATGACACATTATACTGTATACTGTTATCGCGTTGTTTTTGAACTACTTAAAATATTCTAATACCGAGGGGATAGTAGATACTCCTGTGAATCGATGGGGTACGGTTATTGTGTCAGTAACCGGAATGTGATATAAGAACGGTACCAACCCTTATCGCAAGTTACTTGTCTAAGAATTGTAAATAATCGAATTTGATTATATAATACTTTCTTTCTCACTTCTCAATAAAATATTTTGGATTAATTAAATTAATCTCAGAACAAACACTTATTTGTCACATAAACTTTCTTTATGGTAGACAGGTATAGTCAAAATTCGGGTGAAATTTTACACGTAGACAAAATGTACTGCTCCGATCCGATGCTCTCTCTTTACACAGTCGGGATAATACTACGAGTATTACCATACTAGTTTAATGGCATATGGGAAGCAGTTCAAATTCCGCTTAACGCGAATAGAATTTGCTTATCAGCTCTTATTACTGACTACTATTTAAGTTTTAATATTTTTTTACAGAAAGAAATGGAAATTAAAATTTATATAGACCTGTATTAGAAGTTTTATGGTTTCCAAAAGCAAATTTTTAATAAACACCAATTTAGGAAGGAACGTTTCATGTAATTGAAGAAAATAAAACTTACATTCCAATTTTAGGAAGAGGTCACCCAAGATGTACAAACCTCTTTTGTGTTTGGGTCTTATCTTCATAATGAAAATGATTAAGAGCATTATTATACATATCACGCGGGTTAACTATTCACAACATGTCTCTGAGAACATTCAACTCAAGTAGGTGCAATGTTTTCGGTTAAAAAGTGACAATGACTTATATATAAACATAACTTCATAAATTAGTGATGTGTTCAGAACACAAACTAATATTCCCCTTTGCGATATTTTATATGGATGGATATATATTATTCTGAAAACAAGATTTCCAGTAAATGGGTTTTGAAACACTGTACGCAGTCATAAATAATATCGGTAACTGTGAGTAGTAGTATTATCCATGGGAGTTTTTTGCTGCTTTTTCCAAGATTACGGATCTTCCCGAAGTGATAGCGTATTTTTTCATTTGATTATTTCCCTCATGGAAATGTGCTTATAGAGTTACATCGAATAAAAAACCTAAATTCAATTCTGTTTTTAAAATGAGGTACTCTAATGTACGTACATTCATCAATATCACAAACACACAAAAACAACTAATTACAAGCAATCATGAACAGTTGGCACAAAACAATGGCCAGTGCTGTTACCGGCTTAGCTTCCGTAGAACGGCTACACCGTAGAGGGGTACTACTAATGAGCCTCCCAATATTGTGGCGCTCACCCGTCGTCACTGAGAACGCTCCAACGACCTCTATAAATTGGTTTCATGCATATTTATTTATTCAAATGTTATGTATGAATTGAATTCTCGTCCGCGACTACTGAAATATGGCTTCAAATTGCATTAACGGGTTAAATTAGGTTGACACACGCCGTATTGGCCTTCTCAATAAACCCCATACGAAATAGGAAGCACAAGTTTGGGCAATTGCTCTCAGGGCATCATTCAAGTATTTTTCATAAAGTTTCTCGTTCAAGCGGGCAAACTCTTGCAACAACAAATTTTTCATATTTCGCTCTCTTGACGTTCGGGGAAATTGGTCTTTAATGAGTAAACTTATGCATCGAAGCGTGCACTCATCCTCTTCCTGTGATAAAACCTAAATCTCATTAAATATTTAACGAAATGTTTGCGTTATGAAGTTCATGCATTCAAAGTTACGATAACTTTATTTTGGTATTAATCTTTCCAACCAATGTAAGTAACATATAAAAAAGTCAATAAAACTTAAATATTGAATTATATATTAATAACTACTATATGAACCTCATACTTCGCAGTGATTAAGTACTTGGCATTTTTTTTTTCATTTTTTACATTATTTCTTAATAAACATGACATAATAATAATGTTATTCGACATAAATTACTTTTGGTTTACCAATTTATGAGTTTTTTTTACATAGAATAAGTTAATGTTTGACAACAATCCCACCTGATGGAAAGTGGTGATGAAGTCTAAGATGGTGAACGCACTTACTTATAATAAGCTACTCACTGTCCTCTTGAAGACTCCCACATCCTAAGTAGTCGGGAACACCGACGCGGGCAAGTTATTCCAGTCCTTTGCAGTGCGCACAATGCATGACGGCGCTAAGAGCGCCGTTCGTATAGATGGTACGTTCACTACGTAAGGATGAATACCCGCCGTACGTAGAGTTGTTCGATGGAGAAACAACGATGGGGGAATTATTTCGAACAATTCCTGCGCACACTCTCCAACATATATCCTATAGAAGACCGTGAGGCTGGCAACCCTACGCCTGTGCTCAAGGTTTTGCAGATTGATTCCGACTAGATCTGGGTCACCAATGATACTCTTTGCACGACTCTTCATCGAGTCCCACGCTGATGGAGAACATTTAGCAGCACCAGTCCAAATGTGACAACAGTACTTCACACACAGTCGAACTTGAGCTTTGCACAGGGTTCAAAGTGGATTCGGTGTGAAGTACCGCCGCACCCTCGCAAGAACCCCAAGTTTTCTTGCCGCTGCTTTAGCCTTGGACTCGATGAACCGATCAAAATTGGGGTTCGAAGAAAATTCGACTACCAACAATTGAAGACGGTCAGTGCATTCTACAAGTTAAACAGTTCTGTCTCAACGTATACCTGATGTATAAATGTTCATTTAATTTAACCGCTGCTTAGTTTATGCATTTGTTTGTTTCTGGCGAATAAAGAGCAGGATTTCTAAATTATAGGAAATACTGAATGAAATGAAATGAAATAATATTTTTATTCGAAGTTGGTTTTTATAAACACTTTTCGAACGTCTCGGTCTCGTGGTCTCGGAAGAAGAAGCGGCAAGAAACTCCCGAAGAGTTTTTTTTTCCTACTCACAGTTACAGAACGCACTTAAACTGGCTTAATATTAAACTCATGTCCAAGCAGTCTTACCCCGAAAGTAATCATCAAGTTTGTAATAACCTATATAGCAGTTTATAGAAACAGATATAGCGGCTTTGGTTTATACTATGTATGTATATATTTGGTCTAGTGTTTTAGCAGTAATCAACCAAACGTCTAAAAAGTCAGGATTTAAAACGTGATTACCTGAAAATTATTAGCAGTCGAAACACTCGAGCGACAATACAATGATCGACTCAGTGGGCGTTCCGGCAACAACAACAGGAAGAACAATCTAGCTATACAAATAACGAAATAAATGGAGTGGCTCAAAGCTACGACTAATTAAACTCAGTGCGAATCGATATCTTGTTATAAATTAAGGCGGCTTTATTTGCAAGGGTAATTTGATGAAAGATTATCTCGAATATTCAATAGCCAGTGATAACGCCTAAAAATGCTCTGATAAGTTGTCCCTTAGTACATTTTAAGCGCTTCTCTAAGCTAGTAGATTCCTACGGTCATGTTGTTTTAGCGTCATTATAGTGAAAGTAAAGTATGAAGTTCGATTGACTTGAAGTAATGAAGTTATGAAATATATAATTATAAATACCTTGATTCCAATGTGGATAGGGAAGTCTGATGCCAACGCCGGTTGGGGGTGAAGAGCCGGCAGAAGCGGCAGTGGTAGAGGACAGGACATCATAGCTGCTCCAACCTGAAAAAGGGAAACAGAAATCTGTTTTTATTTCAGTAAAAAAACTAAGACCACTACATATACATATAGCTATACTATAGCAAATGTCAATCAAATTAAGAAATAATACTGCAGTAAATATGTATTATTGATTTCTGAAGATTTTCTAAGACAATTCTTTCGTTATTTATTGTCCTCTTTGTTAGTCATGACATCTTTTCTATGCTATAGGCGAAGATGATACTTAAAAACGCAATGTAAGTAATCTATTGACCATTGCTTGTATATATATTAAACACATCCACTCCTCAGACACGCTATGATAATTTGGTTTGGGTGATCTTCCTTTACAAGAGATCAAGCAATAGAAGCCTTATTTATTAGTGACACTGCCTATGCAGTTCCGGAAGTAATTTCAGGCCACTGTAAACATTTACGTGACAGAAATATTGTTTTCAAGTGTTAAGTATTTGGGATGTTTTATTTATATAAGTACATGACAATACATGGATAATCCAAGAGCGGTGAGGTGAGCGTGAGGGTTTTATTTGTTGATAACGTTACTGTCAAGGATTATTGCTAAAGAATATTGTTGTTTATAAGTATATCGAAACCATAGATCCCCCAAGCTAACCAGGAAGAGTAAATACAAATATGGGTACAGGCAGCTACCCACGCGATCTGTAGGGTGCTACATCGCGTCCATATATTATTCATAACGTTTTCAGCGAAGCGGCCCACACGGAATATTAGAGAGCCGACCCGCTGGCTACATCCGGCATTTTCAAATTCATCGCTAACTAAATTGTTTTCGACGTTTCATCATGTTGTGAGTTTTGGCGAATTCTTAAATAATGTGACAGTGGACCTTCAGAAGGCTACAACTACGAGAGTTACCAATCACCACGATGACTTATTGTGGTCATCAAGTCCATATTTTTTACATATTTACTCTCGTATATACAGTGCACCCCACTGTTTCTCACGTAAATGGTTTTTTTTGTCTAGATATTACAACATCAACAAATAATAAAAAAATATTTGAAAATATTATGTCACATATGATATCTGTAAATGGACAATTTTATTATCCTCATGAGAAATATGTCCGGAAGTTTTATAATAAAAATTCAACTTTTAACTTATTAATTGTTCAATACTTTTTACAACCTCCCTGACTTAATAAAAAGCTTTTGTCTTCACGTAAAAGTTTTATGATATGTAATAAATAAAAAAAATGCTTTTGCATCCTGAAATACGTAGATTGCTGCTGTGTATAAAAGAGCATACTGACTGTTTATGTTTTAATGAAAGCCTTAGCCCTTAATTGCAGAAATTTAAAATTTTAAACTCTAGGGAGATATTTTTCTTGATCTACGAGTATGTGATTCTGTATAAAAACTACACATTCTTTTTAAAACTTAACTCTTAACGGCCAGAAACCAAATGAAATCGTTTGTGGGATATTTCGTATTCTGCGCATGTAGTAATGTGGCAAGTGTGATATATATGCATGAAGGACAACAACTAAATGCAGGTTTAGGGATTTTAAGAACAATCTTTAATTAGGGTCCCAGTGAATCGCCACGTTTGTATGAACAACTCTGATTGGCTGTTTATATCGACGTAAATAGTAGTTCAAACACGTTTTAACATAAGTGACTTAATATTTAGCAGTTTTTCGAAAACTCCGTAGTAACGGTTGTAAGGGTTGTAAAAAAAGTAAATAATAAAAAAAAATATTCTAATGATCCACAGAAAATTGTATGCGACTGTATAACTAAATGACTATTACTCACTGGAGACCAACTCCACAAAGCAAATAGACTAGTAGTTAGATAAGTAACAATATGTTTAGAATCAGAACTCGTAACGTCACATCACAAACATCACAGATTTTAAAATATCTTTTTGTTTTAAAAATATCCCAAATTGGATCTCAAGTTAAAATCATCGGAAGTTGTACGTCAGTTGCTCGCCAGCATTAATACCGTTTAAATTATGTAATCCAACTAACTAGTGCTAGTAGTAACATAGGGCCAGTGCCGAAGCGACGAATGAATCATTCATTCACTCATTCTAACCTGACGACTGACGAGACTTACAAATAAGCTAATGGAAACGCCTCTACTAATTACTAATTAATAGTCGTCCTTTGATTATAAATTTTAGTCTATTAATAATATTTACTCAAATTAGTACTCAAAGTAGTACTTGTAGATGATTCGAATGATCAGATCATTCGCAATCGCGCATGTTTAATCAACTATTGGCTACTGTCAATGCATTTTCAGCCCAATTCCAGGAAGAAAAAGCTCAAGTGAAATCAATTAATATGTCATTTTAATAAGCTACATAAACGCTTATAAACTTTCGCATTTCTCTTTACCTTTTTTTGCTGACGACGACCCCATAGCCCATTTGGCAGTGACCCTGTCTGCCGAGCGATGGGTCCCGGGTTCGATTCCCGGCCAGGGCCGACATTTATGTGACAGATAAATGTGTGTTCTCGGATCATGGGTGTTTGTGATGTCATATTTGTATATTTCCATGTCACTCGCAACACAGGGGGAGTGTGAGCGTGTCAACGTTTATTTATTGATTTAGCTGTCAGTATAAAGTAATATGCACGTCAATGTAGAGTAGCTTGGCCACTTGCGCAAGAAGTGGGCACATTTAGCATCTACAACTGAACAAGTAGTATGAGTATAAGCAAAAACTTGGGATCGCAACTTAGTAGGCCAGGCGCGGTTTGGACACAGACTAAGTAAAGCTGAAAACTTGTGACTTATGAAAATCATAATTTCTAATATATAAATTTTAACACATTATGAATGCTGAACAACACGTACTATGCCTGCTGATTGTAAGGGTCGTGAGCAGCACAAAACTAATTGTGGTCTTGGCTGTAAGTACTGGATAGAAAGTTATGACTGACGTATATATATATATATACGTCAGTCATAACTTTATATATACTTTATATATATATATATATATACTGAACTGTATGTTCATTTGCTGTTTCCTTATGAACAAAAAATAATAAAATTCAGCAAAAAGTAATTAGATTTTCAAGAAACTGTCGTATTTTGCAAGACTGAAGGTTTTAGGTAAACCTAAAAAAAGAAGAGATTTAAAGAGAGTAACATAAGAGAAATAGGAATGGCATACAGATTCCTGTCACACCATTTTTTTTACAGAAAGCACGTCTGTTATTAAACGTTACATTATCCATAGTTGTGACACATATATATATATATATATATATATATATATA
>PDGT01000034.1:3465915-3496165 GCA_003671415.1 Megathymus violae
TATAGCAAAGCCACTCTTGGATGGTTTGATATATATGGTCTTTTCTGTGTTCGTATATAATTATATTATATGCTAGCAAACCGTCCTCCGCTTGCTTCAAAAAAAACTACGAATTACGCTTAAAAGTTACCACCTGCATCATTTTAGGACTTGGATTTTCTCGTTCTGTGAATTAGAAATATATTAATTTATAACTTTTTTATTTATAGAGACAACACTAGCCTGGCTGTAAGGAATATAAAATGTAAAACCTTATTAACACAGTCAGTCGTGTGTGCGCTTACGTACTGTAATAACGTGTACATTAAATCTTCAACGCATTTTATTTGTATTACTAAATTTGGAGTCCTATCAAGTCAGTACAGGGTTTGGTTCATCGGATGAGTCCAGATAATTCATCGTGGTAACGAAGCTCAACAAAGAAACGATCCAGCAAGTTACAGAGATCCTAAAGGCACGCTTATTAGCCATATACGAGGAATCTAAAAATAGACAACTGCAAAAGCTTATAAGCGTGTTGGAGTAAGGCGACCAGAAGCCATCACAGCTCTTCCGTCGCATGAGGGAACTCGCCAAGAACAAGATACCAGATGATACCTTGAAGATCTTATGGCAAGGCCATTTACCAAGCGCAGTCAGAGCTGTGCTAGCTGTGTCGGATACTAAGGAACTAAACAACCTGGTGACCATCGCCGATAACGTCTTAGAAACCACGCGAGCGGCGCACGTTATCAACGACGTATCGCAGCAGCAGCAGCCCACGACTCTCAAGGACACCGAGCGGATCATGGCCGAAATAGCAAGGCTGATTGTCAAGGTGAAAGAGTTAGAGAAGAGATCGAGACCGAGATTTCAATGACGCTGGAAAATAAATCGTTTAAGGTTCAGATACACATTGCGAAACCACAAAAACTCGAACCTTCAACGCAACGCTGGAACCCTGAGAACCCTCTTTGTTTCTACCATCATCGTTTTGGCGCCAAGGCCAGGAAGTGCGCGGATCCCTGCTCCTGAACGGCACGTCAGGAAAACTAAGCGAGGCGCATACAACGGCGGAGCTCTGTGCCATTTCTCCGTGTCACCGCCTTCGAATCCTAGACGTTAACAGTGGACTTAATTTTCTCGTAGACACCAGTGCAAATATTTCGGTTTTACCCGTGCCAAATAAACTTATCGCGAGTGCAGTGAGTACAAATTATTTGCAGCTAATGGATCAGAAATCAAAACATATGGAGTAAAGATATTTGTATTAAATTTTAAGCTACGTAGACCATATCGTTGGGATTTCGTCATCGCTTATGTGAGACAAACCATTTTGGGAGCCGATTTTTTAAGCCATCACAAGTTGCTGGTTGATGTCAGCACACGAAAACTCATCGTTCAGGTAACCGATTGAAATGTACGGCTATTAACATAAAACAAAAATCGCGCGAGGCCACTCCCGCCTGCTACATATAGACGTGTTAAAGCTGAATTTCAAAAAATGCAAGAACTGGGCATCTGTCGATCTTCGAAAAGCGCATGGGCAAGTCCCTTACACATTGTTGAGAAGAAGAATGGTGATATTAGACCTTGCAGCGACTACCGACGCCTTAACGCAATCACGAAACCCGACAGATATTCAATTCCCCGCTTACAGGATTTCACATACATATTGGCTAATAAAGAAATATTTTCCAAAATCGATATTAATAGGGGCTATCATTTTATCGAAACTGCACCGGCCGAT
Source organism: Megathymus violae (assembly GCA_003671415.1). Lineage (NCBI taxonomy): Eukaryota > Metazoa > Arthropoda > Insecta > Lepidoptera > Hesperiidae > Megathymus > Megathymus violae. The sequence goes on from PDGT01000034.1 coordinate 3,467,645, forward strand.
ATTGAACAAACCGCGATCATAACACCTTTTGATCTTTTCGAATTACCTCGGATGACATTTGGTTTGCGTAATGCAGCACAGACCTTCCAACGCTTTATGGATTCCGTATTTCAAGGACTACATTTTGTATTGAATTACATAGACGACGCTCTTATCGCTAGCGAATGTGAATCACAGCACCTCGAACACTTAAACATTATTTTTCAACGATTAAATAATCACGGTTTCACAATCAATGTCTCAAAATGTGTTCTTGGTCAAGCTAGCCTTGAATATTTCGATTACCAAGTCTCATTCCAAGGCATTCAACCAACAGAGAACAAGGTCAAGGCCATCACCAACTACCCAAAACCAGAGACAGGACTTACGCCGTTTCACAGGTATGATAATTTTCTACCGTTCCCATTTACCCAATGCAGCGTCTTATCAGTCTCTTTTCAACAAGTACATCGGCAGTTCTAAAAAGAGAGATAAAACTCGAATTGTTTAGTCTGAGGAAACCAGTAACGCATTTGAGCAATGTAAAACTAGTCTTAAACAAGCAGCTACATTATCACATTCGCGGACTAATATGACTCTTGCATTGATGACCGACGCTTCTGATTATTGTATAGGAGCAGTGCTGTAACAACAGGTTAACGGTATTTGGGAACCGCTGGGTTACTTTTCCACAATACTAGCCGCAGCCCAACAAAAGTACTCAGCCTACGACCGTGAGTTATAACCACTTCCGTAAGTTATTTGAGGGACGCCAGATCACCGTGTACACCGATCATAAACCTTTAACTTATATATAGCATTCTCGAAATTAGGTAAGGATTCCTGCGAAACACCTTGCAGAATTAGGCATTTATTATATGTAAGTGAATTTACAACTACCATACGTCACATTAGTGGACACAAAAACACGGTAGCCGACACCTTGTCACGTGTTGCAACAGTTTATTGTCCCACGATTCTCGACTACGATAGCATCGCAGAGTTGCAATAAACTGATCCCTACTTGCAACAAACATTATCCAACGCGAACAATAACAACTCGATTATTTTAAAGAAACTATATTTACCTACATGTAATAAACCTATTTATTGTGATGTTTCTACCCAAATTGCGAGACCATATATTCCTAAAGAATTCAGACGTATAGCTTTCGAAAGTGTACATGATTTGAGTCATCCCGGTATACGCGCAACTCGTAAAATAGCTACAAAAAAGTTTTTTTGGCCTAACATAAATATAGACATTAATAATTGGTCAAAAACTTGTATAAATTGTCAGGAAACCGAAGTCATTCGTCAAACTGTTTCAAATTTGGTTCAATTTTCTCAAGTCGATCGTTTCGAACACATCCACGTAGATGTAATCGGGCCTTTTCCGACGTCACGAAACGGTCACAGATACTGTATAACAATAATAGATCGATGCACACGCTGGCCTGAAGCATTCCCTGTCCACGACATTAATGCCGAGACGCTACTCAGGTAGGTTTATCAGAACCTCATAGCTTAGTGGAACAGATTAGAGAGCAATTGAAATCATTACGACCAGTACCAGAACCGCATAGCAACACACGTTCCTGTTTCGTACATCCAGATCTTTCTAAGGTAGATTACGTATATGTTACAGATGATACGGTATGTAAACCTTTAAAACCTTTCTACGACGGTCCATATCGTGTTTTAGGAAGCAGGTCTAAGGTTTATATAATTCAACTACCTGGACGCAAAGCTAGCATATCGATAGATCGATTAAAACCAGCTTATCTTTTAAATCATCCTTCAGATTCTAACATCGATTAGATAGCTCAAGTCACTTAGTACCTAACCTTAACGATACTCTAGTAACGGGAATCAAACCCGCACCCACACCGGTAGCTACACAGATCACGCGCACCTCGCGATCGGGACGCTTGATACGACAACCAGTAAGGTTTTTATAAAGTTCGTGCACAGTAATTAATTAAACATTTCAATCAAACAGTAATAAATAGCAGTGCAGCGTTATCGTATCGCGTATTATTACGACTATAGTTTTATTGTATTACGTAACTAGGTTGGTTTGTAAGCAAATTTTACATTTATAAACTGTTTTTTACATTTTTAGACACTTTATTGTTAACGATCTATCTTATACAAATATTTTCCACTTATAATCCTATACAGTTATCTACAATATCGGAAAGTCCTATAGTAAACAAGAAGAAGTTATTATTCCACAAAATGGCGCAAATAATGCCAGTAACTCTGCATTGGAGGAGAAAATCGAGAAATATAGCTTGTGGATAACAGGTATGTTAATAACTGTACTGTTGCTAATTTCCATATGCACCTTAAGAAAGTGTAACAGGGGCATAAAAAAGTGGACCAGGAAGGAAATAGTTTCCGCAGTATCGTTGGCTCAGGTTGAGTCCTGCGCATACAAATACATACACAAATACAGTACGCATAGTGTGTTACTTGTAAGTTTGTATTTGTTATTGTGCATTTTCAGTGATAAGTGTAACCTGATTTCTTATAACCTATATTCATACTAAATCCGTGTCATGTAGAATTCTCAGTAACTTTCCATGGCAGAAAAATTGTTTACTTCAACTTAGTGATAGATTGCATAAACGTTAAAATTATGCTATTGTTGAAAGCTGATACTACCTCTTGTTATGACAATAGTTGCTTACTTATTATAACTGTAGAATCATCAACACTTGCATTGCATAAAACTGTATAAAATGTTTCTTAAACATTATGTTAAATATAACCGTATTTCTGTATAACGTTTGTTTTTCAAAAAAAGGGGGAATATTATACGGACAACACTAGCCTAGCTATAAGAATTATTAAATATAAAACCTTTTATTAACACAGTCAGTCGTGTGTGCGCTTACGTACTGTAATAACGTGTACAATAAATCTTCAACGCATTTTATTTGTATTACTAAATTTGGAGTCCTATCAAGTCAGTACATCCCCCACATATTTATAGACGGACAACAATGAAACGAACTTAAATAATTGATGCTTACTGCAATACATTAGTGAAAACCATAACGAAATCGGGTAAGTCGTTTCTGAAGGCACAGCCAAACAGACAAAAATTGTAACAACTATTGTTTTGGGTTCTATTGCATTAATAAAGGCCCCTAATAATAGATTTTCTCATATATCCTTCATGTACGGAAATCGTTTTGTACGGAAAGCGATCAGTTAGAATTTTATTATATGTATACGATTGGTTTCAAATCGTAACGATCCAAAGTTTTAATGAAAACGTCGCCCGGTTCCAACGAATATACACTCTCAAAGGGTCTTCCGTGCGAAATAATTTAATTGAATCATACGCATTCGTATGCGTAAACAAATTGAGGGATCTGATATAACTAATTCAATGTGGCTTTAGTACTTTGCCCGAAAACTTTAAACCCAATGTACACGTGCCCGATAAATTGAATTCACACATTCGTCTAGACATATTTTCACACTTGTGGAACCCCTACAATTCTTTTTACTAACAAAACACTAAGAATCTCATCTCGTTACCTGCCATGAAGGAAGGTGAGCTCCCTTGTTGAACTAACTCGCTATCAAAGTAATGCATGTGTGTAAAGTAATGTACATGCATATAACAAAAATAAATTAAAATATATTATTGACTGATTTAAAAATAGGCATAGCTTTGTAACATTAAAATTAAAGATGTAGATATTTTAAGAAGATTTAATGTATTTAAGAATTCCTGGCGGTTACAATGACTAAAATACAGTAGTTACAAGATTAAGAAACTAAAAAGAAGGTCACTTGTAAGTAAGAAGGTATGCCCGTCGCTTCTCTGGCGGGCAGCGCACGAAGACCTCGGCGACTGGAGCGTGCGTTTAGGGCGCACGAGACGATCGGAGTCCCCGGCGTTCAGCGCACGGAGACCGCCTTAACCAGGCGTGCGTTAGGGCGCACGAAGTACGAGCATCCAGCATGAGACTCCTCCAAGTTATCACTGTTGTGACCCACACGTGAGAGACTGTCAGCGTCGAGATCCAAGAGTTGCGACTCACACGCGAGAGAGACTGATAGAGACTGGTAGTGTAGANATCCAAGACTTGCGACCCACACGCGAGTAACTGCTTCAAGCTACCAGTGTTGTGACCAACACGCGAGAGACTGAGAGAGACTGTTAGAGAGTCCGATAGAGAGTGTTCATGTCGTCACAGCTCGCCTTTTATAAGTTGAATCTTCTAGAATAATACTCTTATTATATTCTATTTATGAATTTAAAATTTATATTCAGCCTAATAAAGAACGTTAACAAAAAAGATAAAAATTATACTAATTAAAAATAAAAGTAATCATGATGACAATAATTTAGAACATATGTCAAACATTTGACAACAATAACAAAACATTTAACTAATAAAATATATAAAGAAATTACGGAATAAATGGATAAAAGATACAGGAAATTATAAAAGAAGTTAACCAAAGGAGTACTATAAGAGTTACAAACTATGCGAGTGCCAAAATACTAGATATAAAAACATGTAAGTATTGTAAATACTACAGCTTTTAAAATATAAACATACCTATAATCTTACACGAGCACTTTTGTACTTTTCCACTGGATTGAACGAAACTTACTAACCTTAGAAAAAATGGAACTGGGTGTCCTTCCCACAATTAAAAGACAAAATTACTTAACCTGTTAATGTTTAAACTAATGAATGAATAAAATGACAGCTTTACACAACCTATAAATTATAGAAAAATATAATACTATTATATATACTATTAAGAAATACGATAATAATATTTTTATATTATAAGGTTCACAGATATATAATATATATAGCTTATAATTTGCGCAATCACATGTTTCCTATATACTGAATTTCCTCAAAATAGATAAAGAAATTTTTGAGTTATAAAAGGACTTGGACAAACTGACAGATAAAAATTTAGGAAACGGTAGAATTTATCTCAGAAGTCATAAAATAAATCTATCACAAAATATGACAACAAAATTAAATTTACAGACGGAGCCCACAGATTTATATCTATTGATATGCGGATATTGTTTTTCAACGTAAAGATTATCTTTGCGAAAAACGACGATGGTCTGACCACTAGTATTAAATAGTATGAAACGTATAAAGTAATGTTCGGCGGCGTTGACGGCGTTCCGTTACCATATTTCAAGCTTTAATCACTTTAAGTCATTTCTAAAGTTGTCATTTCTGTTTTATTATACTTCAATAAATTTTCATAATCCATTTGAATTACCTATACGTGATAAAATACAATACAACTGAAAACGATCGGGCTGACATGGACCGGGGCGAAGCGCGTAGCCCAAAATAGAACGCGATCGCGGAGTACTGTGGACGCCCTCTGCCCCACCTAGGGGCCATAGGACATTAGTAGTAGTAGTAGATACAATACATCTTGCATCGTTGAAATTTCGCTACTCACGGTTCATTATAACTGTTATTTCTAAAGTGATTCTCTATATTTCGCAGTAACAATATGAATAATAATTTTATGTTCAAGATCAGCACATTTACCTCGTGAAGAAGAAATGAATCCGATAAAATGTTTTTCGTCTACGTTCGAGAATTTCTAAATGTAATTAAAAATTGGTTAAGCGCGAGTCAAACTACCCCGAGAGTTTTTCTTCAAAATTATTTTTAGCGCTTTCTATTATCGTTTGATAAGCTCCTGTGAACGTTTCAACCGATGACATGTTAAATATCTAAAGACGTTTCCGTTTCAATACAGAACTTAAAAAAGTTCGTCTGGAATAGTGGTTAAGCGGCTAGATAGTTGAGTAACATCGTGAATAATATTAATAATGAACATTAATGTAATTAATGGAGTTAGGTAACGGGCGTAATATCAAAACTTAGGCGGTTCACGCATAGTTGAGGGCAAAGCGGTTTCATCGAGAGACGATGATACCGGTAATAATAGTTAGTGAGCCGCCGGTCAGGTAAATGTTTATAACAAAAAAAAAAAGACTTTAATTTTAAGATGATTTTTTTGGTTTCGTCTCCTATTTTTCACCCTTCGGGTGGTTATTTTTTCTTCAATTTAAGTGGGACCAAACGAAAAGTAAACTCTTTGAAACAAAAAAGGGATTTTCCAAATCGGTTTCATAAACGGCGGAGTTATGATGCAAGAAAAATAAACATCCTCCATCCGTTAAACAGAAAATTAGATATCGTGATACATAGAGATGTGTTGTCGATGAATTAATTTCAAATGCAGGGAATGCAACACGATGACATACTTTTAATGAAGTTGTACTCGTACCCGAATATTGTCAAAACTGATACAATGTGGTCCATTGAACATTTTTTGCTATCGAACTTTGCTTAACTATGGATTTTTCATAGGTTATATAGGTTTCATAGGTTATAGATACATGACTCAGTCAAGAAATACTAGGATATCAGTGCTTAAATCGATCCTTATATACATATAATAAAATTTTATCTGATTGCTTTCTGTACATGAACGATATGTGAGAAAAATTATTATTAGGGGCATTTATCAACGTAATAGAACCCAAAACAATAGTTGATAGAATTTTTGACTGTTTTTGTGTTTGTGTATGCTATTCTAAAAAACAGCTTATCCGATTTCCTTATGGTTTTCACCAGTATGTATCGAAATAAGCATCACTTTATATTAAAAGTTCATTTCATTTCAATAAGGCGTAAGGCGTAGTTTTTCTGAAGCGAAGCGAGGGCGGTTTACTAAATTTATAATACAGCAAGGGAATCCAGGCTAAACGCCCTTTGCGCTATGATATGGAGTTCTTCATAGAATGTCCATCGACTTCTTCAAGGCCGGCAACGCATTTGCAGCTCCTTGGACGCTGCACGTGTCCATAGGCGACGGTGACTACCTACCTCCAGGTGAACCGTATGCCTGTTTGCCCGCTTTTCACATAAAAAAAAACCATATTAGGTTAGTGTTTGGACACTTTAAATTATTTCCAAATAAATAGTATAGGTACTTCCACTGTAACGAATCCAAAGCTGTACATTACATACTATTGAAAAAAAATCATATACGTTGGCTCGGTCGATTTAAGGGACAAAATATATTTTTGGAATGTTTACAATCCCGTCTAGTCGTCGTTCTGCACACGTATCACGTTTTATCGCGGAATACAATGTCTCCTAAGTCGTACACTCTTGACAGAGTGACCGTGGTCCTACGATGACAAAGATGGGACTGTGGATTATTAATATTTCCCTTGAAGATTGCAGCTCTCGAAATGCATGTCTATCGGGTTCTATTGATGGTGTTCCGCAAACATTACAACAACGTTTGCGGCATACAACGAAAAAATAAACTATACTTGGGATGTAAATTATATGCCCTATAAATAGGTACTCTTCATATCGAGAATATACAGCCATTAAAAAACTAAATTCAGATGCAAGTTGTGTTCATCTGTGCTTTGTTAAGTAAATTGATTTAACTAAAAAGTACATTTCAAAGAATTAAAGAACAAAAAACGTGAAACCTTAATTTTGTAAATATTTAAATTTCCTTATTTACAAGTTTTTTGATATGATCTATAACTTCTGAAGCATAAAATATTTCATAGAACAAACGATTATTATTTATATATAAAAGTTAGTTATTTATCACCTCTTAGTTATCGTAATTTCTGAACAACTTGATCGATTATGATCATATTTACGCTTTTTATGCTTTAGCATGTCAAATGAAAAGACGAGTCACCTGATGGTAAGTGACATTCTATACACTAGGGGTGACACTAGAGTATTATATTTGTTATGTTGAAATGATCGATGATTCATAGCTGTGGCAGGATCGAGTGACGCTATATGTAACTTATTAGATTATGTTATATTTATAAATAACTATTCATACTAAAATATATTGCATAACAACACCTATTAGACGAATAGTTTCATTTAAAATGCTTAGGTTAGAAATAAGTTTTCGATAAAAGTTAATGTAAAACGAAGTGGAGCAACCGGAGAATTTTCATTACATTCAATTCGTTTATTATTTGTAATGTTCACTCTCGGTATTGAACCAAGAGTATTTTCTTACATAAAATAAGTTAATACTTGACAACGATCCCACCTGATGGTAAGTGGAGATGAAGTCTAAAGATGTTGAACGCACTAACTTATTAAAGTCACTCTTCTCTCGTAATGCAACGGTAAATTTAATAAATACCTTTTTATTAAAGCTCCTTCTGAAACATAATTAAAAAATGATTGGAGTGGCTTTCTATAATTTTGACGATCCCATTGTCCATAGATTGAATAATATACATAAATGGCAATTTATTCTGGAAACGCTAATTATCTACACAACATCATGATATATATAAGTTGCTATTACACTATAAATTTAAATAGGGCTATTACTTTCGCTTAAGAAATCATAGTAAATACATTGTTGCAGTAAAACTTCAAATATTTATTTTGTCATATCGAAACGACATATTTTTTATTTTTGTAATCGAGAGCTACATGTTAATTTAGATGCTGGAGTGTGTTACGTTATATTTATATGCATTATTTTTATTACGATTACATTCTTAAAAAACTAGTTGCCTTATTACACTATGTTAAACAGTAATGAATTTGTTAACTCCTAAAAATATAAATAGATTGACTTGTCTATTAATAGCGTATTCTACAATTTTATCGTCCATTCTGAAACTGAATAGTCCCGTATATATTAATTAATTATATATTGATATAATTAAATCATAACGCGCTGGCAAGATTTAAACAGAGTTTTTTGTAACAAAAGTTATACCCGAAGCGTTGTTATTTCTTAACTAATTAAATGAGTTTACTTTTACTACCAATGTTAGACATTTTTTCTAAAGCAATATTAAAATTGGGGAAGTCTATAAAAAGTCTATCAGTCTATTCACTTCGAATTATGTTAAAACAATTAACCTTCCCTTCAACGTAGAATGTTTTTAACTTCAATTTGCGGCCCTCTACAGAATAGTTATTTTATAAAAAAATAAAAGCCCTTGTGTACCCCAAGCACCAAGCGTGTTGCAGCGCCAATAACCGGAATTATTAGCACCGAAACCGCATCGAAAATCTTCCTAGCGATCTACGGTATTGTTAAAACGACACTTGTACGATGATAGAGACCACGACTAGATTAACGGAGGTTGCTTTTGATTTTTTTCCATTGGCAGTCATCTATTCAACTACCGATCGCAAATGATCTTGCGTAACTTAGCTGATATGATTGACATAAACCGCCGGGCTCTAAGTGCAACAGTATTTTGCATTTAATACAATATGATCATAAAGCTGCAAGTTTAATATGTATAAATCGGAATAAAACAAGTTAAATTATGTGAACAAAGGTTGGAATTAATTACTTTATACACTGATGCTAGAATGCAGTTTTAAGTTCCAAATAAACTTGCAGTAGAACGAGAAGCCAGCTTCGAGGCAATGCTGTTGTTGGCATAATAACTTTCAATAACTCTCTTCGGTCTAAGAAATTTGGTCCGTTGTAATGAGTAAGTAAGGAAGTAGTTATTGCCTTTCTACTATTAAAATTTCTTTATTAAGTCTGTACTTCGAAGAGCTTATTAAAATATTAATCACGGTTGTTATCGTAAGATAAAAGTCTTCGAGCCATTTTGGAAGTATTCGGGCGACATTAGGACTTCAATCACTTGGGTTGCTCACTTTCCTCTTCTTTCAGTTCTCCTCCAATCTGCACTGGTGCAACAAGGTACAAAACGGTTTTGGCCTCGGTTAGTCGTAACAAACTAATCGGAGTTTATGCAGACAGACCCTTACCTTGCAACGGGTCGCTACTGAGTTGAAGCTACAGAAAAATAATAGAGATGATTATGAGAGAGAGATGAGAATGCTCCTTCAATCAATAGTCTGATGTCCCACGACCATAAGTTTTGATTCTTAATGAATTTAATAGCAATAGTAAGTTTTATAGATTATCTTATCCCAACTTAAATTACTTGAAACTTCTTCTTCCAGTCAATGGCGTTTAGAAGTTATTTTTCCAAAAATGGGCCACGGCTACAGCGCTACCAGTAGCTTTCCATAGGTCTTCCATGGTGAAAGAGAATGGGCACATCGGGCAGGAAAGCACGTGGAACATGGTTTGGGGGGCAGCCCCACATTCGCAACTTATCTGCGACTCATTTAAATACCCCCACTTCACCAGACTTTCCTTACACCAGCCAACTTGGGCTCGTAAACGGTTAAGAGTAGACCATGGCATATTGTGCTCTGATGGGAGACTCCGCTGTGGCAAGGAAATCCGGCGGAATCGGGTACTTCTCCCCCTATAGTTTCTCTCTGACATTATTGGGAAGCTTATCACCGAGATCTACATTGGTAGACCGTAGAAAGCTGCTTCGGCTTTTAAGGCCGGCTAGAGGTAGCTTGTGGTTATGAAAAGATTGTCGGGGATCTTTCTTCTGGCGAAGTTTTTAGTAGTAGAGCTATTCCTGCTAGCTTGAACTTGAAACTGTAACGCTGTTTATAACGTATCAGTACATTATCGAAAACCCTACAGTAACTTTCAATTAGCGCAAAACGTAGACAAAAACTTTTAAATGTATAAACGAGTCAAGAATATTTTGAACCGTAAGTTAATTTATCGAAATACTTTCACCTCTTCACCTAATTAAGTCGATTGAAATATTTCATAACGAAGTGAAAAACGCATTAAAAGTTTATCGGGTCGTCTTCCTCCGCGCCAGAAGCGGGACAATACAAAATATTGTATTAGGGAATTTTTTTTCCTTGTCACAACAACCGCAAATGAAATTAGACTTGCCTTGTCTGGGGGTTATGATTGAAAAATTCCTTTGTAAATTAAGGAGTTGACAGCACAGACTAAGTTCAAGGTTTTTAACCAAATTTAACAGCAGCGGCAGCGAAGTAATTTAAATTAAATAAAACTTACATTGAACTAGAATAATTCTTAAAATGCAGGTTATCTGTACTCATTAATGTGCAGGGTTGGTTCGTCCCCGAACTAAAATATGAAAGAGAATTCACAATGCTGCTCTAATAAGATTTTATGGCGCGGTTAGTCGCAAACTCGGCTATTGGAACTTATAATATTTTAGGCTTTCACGAATATACAAAGGCTACGTATGTAAATTACCATCGAGTGACCATCTATCAGCTATTAATATAAAAAAAACCAGTACCAGCTCCTTAATATACGCTTGGAAATGCTAAACCATTAAGTATAAGACGATATAAACTCCTTAGTTCGATTCTTTCGTCATACATTAATTTAAACAGTTATGTTTCTCTCTCACAAATGTCTGAACCTGTGGCGTGTGACAGCTACTTAAAAAAATTGTTAATTCGCCCTTCTAGATATCGTAAAACTGTAGTAATACTGTCATATCAATCTTTCGCTCCGCTGTTTTGGCAATTTAGTGAAAAAAAATGTTTGTTTTGTTGTCGAAGGACTCCAAACCTACTTATCTTTTAATTAATCTATGATGCTGGTGACAAGTTGTAGTAAATGGGAACCATAATGATGAAACAATTTAATATTTAAAGGGAAAATGTAAATTATAGCCTAAATTATGTAACAATTTTAAGAAACCAACAAAATATAATTAAGCCCACAATAACACAAATAATTGATACGGTAACTATTTTACCTTAAATAAAAAAAGTGCTTCACTTTATATATGCGCATAACAAATAACGATTAAAGGCAGCTCAAACTTGTACGAACATACATACCCTCGGTTGCAGTTGACATTGTGATTTGATGGTAAAAATTGGGAAGGCTCCATATTATGTAATGATGGCAGCTCACAATCGTTAGCGCTGCATATTTAATACAATAATTATACTGAGCTAAGCTTACTTAAATTTCCATTACAGTTACAGTCACGCACGTAAAAGTGTGTGTGCAAGTTCAGACACGATAGAAGTAAATAAGACTTCCAGAAAACTACATTTTGAGAGAATGAGATGTATGCAGTGCCAGGAGTAGGATAATTGCAGGGTTTATGTATTATTATTCAATTACAAAAAATACTTACAAATCTTCGAGTTTCACAACGGCACTAAAAAGTTTAACAAAACTCGAACAAAAAGTTATTTTACATTATTTTTTATTTTATGCTTAAGGATATTTGTAATACAGAAAAAACGTTATCGAATACGGTAACAGTTGAAGCATTCTTTATTTTTAAATCAACTCAAGATACGTTTGAAGCTTTGCAATTTGTAATACTCAGACTCGTCTATGAATGGTATTAGGACACTTGTTTAGCAGCATGTTTATAGTCGAAAACTATAAGTTAAACTGATACGATTGAATGAAAACGTAAGTAATTCCATAAAAGAACGAGATGTAGTTTAACTGAGGGTTAACATTGTGCAAGAGTATTATGATGACACTTCTCGGAAACGCCTCACAGCTCGGGTACAACAAGAACCAATAAGTCGGAAAAATCAGATAAAAATTAATATTTCAATAAATATTTTCCTTCGAATTAACCCAATACAAGAATCTATACTTGAAGCGATTTTTAGCGATTTAGATTACGTCTAAGGCTGAAAAATTTTCAATGTCAGGACCTTATAAGTCCCACAACCTGCAAGAGAAAATTATATTCCACACAAACTTGGAGCTATTGGGGGACGTGTATCGTAATTCTGCAAGCAAGTCAGTCGAAAAATGTAAGAAATAAGTAAGCCATTTCTGAAGCGTAGGATTTAAGCTAAGGTATACGACGCCATTCGGCAAGAGTAATTGCGATTGCTAATTGAAGCTGACTACTGCTATATCAGAGCTACAACCATTTAAAGCAACACTAAAATCACGAAGTAAATTGAAAGTTTCTATTAATTGGCGAATAAGACCATCGCACGGTTAGTCTTATATAAACGATATGGGCAACTTTCGCGAACTTCGTACTAATTAGACGAAAAATTCATTGCTCAAATACCGTCCAAACTTTTACTTTAGTAGTCATATTTAAGTTTAACTACTCGTAGCCTGTAAAATTCTAATTGAACATAAATTAGTCAGCCGTGATCTCACGGCGTTACTTTGTGCTTTGCTATTAAACTTTACGCCGTCTAAATAATATGAAGGTACCTTTGTAATAACTTTTTTAATTGGCATAACGCGGTTTGGCCAATTAAGGCGTTGTGTACATCCTGCTCGATTTATAACAAACTGCGTTAATTTGGTACGATTGGACATAAATTTTGTATTCACCAAAAAATCAATTCACTGAAAATAAATTACAATTATTGTTCGTTTTTAGTTATATAGGTTTAATGAATGTAAATAAGATTTTGAATTATTGCAAATTAACATGCAGTTAATTTGGATGAAAATGAGTCATTCAAAACATTCATAAATGTCAAGACCTTTGACTCTATTAGTATTTTCCAAGAACCTTAAACGTAACACTATCACTTTTGTGTCTTATTAAACAAAGGAAGAGGGGTGGACCTGCATTATATATATGGATTTAATAAAATAAAGTTAAACTAAAATAAGCGTATATAACTAGATTCTTGTGGTGCAATACCCAAAACGCTGCCAGCATTGTCTCGTTGTGTAGCAATGCTTATCCGCTGAGCCAGAAAATATTATTATGTAAATCAGATCTATCTCTATACCATCAACGAAAAAGTCTTCAAATAAATATTAGGTAATTACCTACAATATTTCGGATTTGGATACAAACAACACGAAACTTAAATATCTGGCATTAGTTAAAATTTTTGAATTCAAATGTATTTAAAACCCCACAGAAAATCTTTTACTTGCATTTATTCTGTCCTCTATTATAGAAATATATCACGTAAGTTTTGAATATGTGTTGTGAGACTAGAGTTGCAAATATTGATACAGCTCAAAGAATCAAATGATGTGTCCAAAACACAGTCACCGCCAACGAATACAAACGACTGAGAATACAAATCGAGATATTCGACGATAATGGAAGCTGAATCACTAACAAGCTAACCAATGAATTTATCCCCGACGTTTTTAGAGTGAGTGGACAAACCAATTAACTTGCGTGAAATTATAAATTGAAATTTAGATGTCATTAATGGCAAAAAAATATGCTTAAATCAACTTTAATTCAGTCAATTCACAAACTTCCCAGCTTTTTTTTTTACATAAAATAAGTTAATGCTTGACAATAATCCCACCTGATGGTTAAGTCTAAGATGTTGGACGCACTAACTTATAATAGCCTATTCACTCTCCTCTTGAAGACTCCTACATCGTAAGTAGCCGGGAATACCGACGCGGGCAAGTTATTCCAGTCCTTTGCAGTGCGCATAATATAAATGAAGACGCAAACCGCGTCGTCCTTGCAGGTGGTACGTTCACTATATATGGGTGGGTACCTGCCGTATGTCAAGTTGTTCGATGGAGGAACGGTGATGGAGGTATTAATTGGAACAACCCCTGTGCACACTCTTTAAAATGTACCCTAAGAGGCTGGCAACCCTGTGCCTGTGCTCAAGGCTTTGCTGATTGGTTTTAACCAGATCTGGGTCACTAATGAGCTTAATTAAACGGCTTGATTAAATAAATCTGGTTTTATAGCTCTTGAGACATTGACTCATTGTTTTCGACACATTGATAAATTTATCTTCATACCGAGTAATAGTTTCCATAATCCAATAACAAAGATAACACAGTAACCTTAGATAATCTTGCTTGCAAATAAAACTTTTAATGGTTTAATAAGAACCTATCCGTCGTCATTAAAAGTTCATAAACTTTCCATGTTCGCATTTCTCCATAATATTACGAGAAATAATGACTTCAATACCTGTATGGTTTGAACCATAAACTGATTTCCATCAAGGATTATGTTCGATTAATTATTGAAGCATTCTCCGTGCAGCTTGGAGGGTCTGGCATGTCAATGAAAGCAATTACACGTTTCATACATGTGTAGTACGCCTACCAACATCTCCTATCACTCCTCTTAAATAGAATTATAATAACCGACCCTATTGACGGACGAGCGTTTAAAAATGTTATACTCAAAATTACGACCATAGAGGAGGAGAAAAGATGGAAGGTAGAAAGTTAAGTTTTCGCGGAAAAAATGTTCAAACAAGAGCGTAGTCTATACGACTTTTCATTTCATCATACATATGCGGACTTAGATCCCGTAGTAAATAATATAAACAGATCTTAAATTTCTTATAATAATAAATACAAATCAATGCAATCACATGGATCACATGGATGAAATAAATACAATCACATGGATCAGTCACGACATGTCTCGCCATGTCTAAAACACTTCTCATGCTATCGAAGTCTAGTCTGCATATTCTAACACTACGTCTTTGTTACTTTCACACTTTGATAAGTGATGGATTACTCACCAATAGCAGGATGGCAGTATGAAAACATTTACTCCATCAAAGGCTTAGATAAACGTCTTTTAGGACGTCCGGCTATCGACTTAAGGTCCAAGTTACATTGCTTTATAAGTAACAATTTCATTTATGAAGATGTAAACGCCAATCGATGTGTCAGTGGCTGATGGGGAAACTTCATTTTGCCAATGTATCGGGCTGGCGTTGTTGGGCGGAAAAACAATTTTCTTGCTATTTGAGAACTCATTTTAACATTATTGAGTGGGAATTTTGCGTTGTATAAGTTTATTTGAATGTTACTCAGCTAACACTTTTCATGATCATATTTCTTTTATACGTCAACAATAAACTTTGCATCCAGATCCAACTCTACCTAGTTACGAAAAGTACTAACACAAAATCACACATATATATTTGTATTTATTTCTTAATTTTGTAAAAATCGTAAAAAAATGTAAGTAGTATATTTAATGCCAAGAATTCTGAGGAAATGTTACTTCTGTTTAAACATATTTATTGAACTCCAAGAACAGAACCACAATAGTGTTATTATTATTAAATGTTCACACACTCACATCCCCGAACTAGGCTTTCTTGTATGGCATAACAAACACCCATGAGCCAAGAATAAACTTTTATTTATCACATGTCTGCCTCGCCCAGGATCCAATCCGGGACACCTCTGTCGGCAAGCTGGATTCCTACCAACTGGGCTACGGAGTCGTCAATAATATCGACAGAAAAATCAGTACGTAAGGCAGTTTTATAGCTACGTAAAGATTTCTTCCAAACAACTTTAAGATGTCGGGTTAAATGACAGAACAAATAAAAAGAGATAAAGTAAACGAGATGCATAAGAAAATTTATGAATAATATACAATATAGTTGTATACGTGAAGAGAAATCTTTGTACCATTTATTCTCTTCTTTTTGTCAACTGATTTTCTTTATTTCTCTTATGTTTGGTGGCTATTGACAAGCTTTGGTGTTTAAACAATTTTTTTGGAAATAGATCAAATTGAATTGAACAAAAATGTATGTTTTACATTTTAAAAATTCGCAGAGTGCAATTGTGGTAGACGATTTGTATTAATGTAATCCTCCCGCAGTGAAATCCACTCTAAAAGGAAGTTTATTTAAATCAGTACTAATATTATAAACAGAAATTATATGCGGAAAATAATCTCCTGAAATCACAGCACCTATCTGAAAAATTTTATTACCATTTTAACGGTACATTATTCTGGAAGGACAAAGGTTATATGATGTAAATATAATAAACGGTTCAATCCGAACAAAGTCGTAGCGGGCCGCTAGTTACTTATAAAAAACAGTACATTTAGGAGTGAAATACAAAATGCTGATGACATCAATTTGTTAATTTCAAACCCACATTAGTTCGTGGTCAAGTTGCAAAAGTAGAAAATGTCTTTTTAGGAATTTTCAATAAAATAAAATAGAAAACACTTTATTGTGCTCCAGGAACAAAACATGTACTATGAAAAATAAACATAAGAGGCATAAAAGTAAGATCTCTTTTAGACAAACCAGGGCAGATGCAACATATGTGCGAAATATTGAGGGTAGGTTGTACTTATAAGTTATAAATATGCATAATATAGGAATATATAAAGGGAAATAATTGAAAAACTCTGAAAAATTGTATACAGTTAAAAAGGCAAATAGTGCCCTTTAATTTTCCTTTCAAACAAGTTTAGTAAGTTGGCAATAGCAAATATTTATACTGGTAGGGTATTCATAGGTGGACAGAAAAAGCAGTAAAAACGTTTATTATAAAAGTCGAAAGAGTGGATAGCGGTGTCTAAAGAAAGCTTAGTTGTGTCTGTAGTAGAGAGAAGTATTCGATGATTCCAAGGCTGAAGGATTTGGTTGCCATTTAAGGTTGGCAGGTAATTTATCATAGTTGTCATATTTGAAGAGCCCAAGTATAAATATAATATGTAGATTTTAGAGAGGGTTATTTAACTGCTCTTCAGTAATCAGTATCGAGATAGAATATATATACAATAGCGAAATACTGGATAAAGCAAAGTATAACTTAGTGCTTATTTGGAAAGAATGGGCAAAAAGTATTGCAAACGAAATCAGCAAATACTTTACGACTCACTTTGTCATCTGTGGCGCTCTAGAGTCTAGGCGCCTATATATAATATAAATAACTATACTTATATAACTATACTTATCTCAACACAATCGACGGTTAATGGCAAAAGCTGCGACTGTTCAAGTACTGCAAAGATCGTTGTTGATCCGATTATAATTGCTTGCGATTTAAAAGTTTTACTTTTTATCTTACTATGATACTAACAACTTTATATAATAGTGGCAAACTGTCCTCTTTTCACTTCGAAAAACTACGCCTTATGCTTAGAAATAGCACATGCATTGTGTTAAGACTGTGTTTTCTTGCTTTATGAATTACAAATATATTAAATATCGACTAATGCTTACTGCAATACATTAGTGAGACCTATAACGAAATCAGTTCAGCCGTTTCTGTGATTACCGCGAACAAACGCACAGACAAACAGTCAAAAATTCTAACAACTATTGTTTTGGATTCTATTAAGTTAATAAACGCCCTTAATAATATTTTTTCTCATATATCCTTCATGTACAGAGACCGATCAGTCAGAATTTTATTATGTGTATAGATGAAAAAGAGAGGCAAATTTATTGTGCCGCCTTGACTAAGCCTGGCTAATATAACTACAGTACATGAAACGTTAAAAAACGCTATTTCAATATGGTTTAGCCATGTTTTGTAATTTTTCTTATCATTTGTATTTTTACGAGTATAATAAATCGGAAACGAATGCATATTGACTTAATTGTACTCGCACGCAACTGACGTAATAGAACAAAAATCAAAATATGTAATGATTACAGACGATAAAACAAATTAAATAATATTCAAACTTAAAATAACAACAATAAAGAAAGAATAAACAATCAATAAAGAAAACAACTCCGTTACTAAGTAACAATTGTTGCGAAGTATTGTCATCGAAAATTGTTTTCAGTGTATGATATGTGTAATATGCAAATATTTTTAAAGGTATTTTTATTGTCAATATCACTTGATTATATATTATAATACAGGCTTTTTTATGCAACATATTTCTGTGGCGACTTCAGACGCAAATACCTGTAGTCAAAATGAAAATACACCTTGTGGACACTTGGTGAAATGTTAGTTATGTATGTTCTCAGCCACGTAATTTCAAAGGTATTCGAGGTCTGAGGGTTCATTTTGGCAAAACACATAAAAATGTCAGCCCAACGGAATCCTCTGAAATCACAAAATATAAAACATGTAATGATTTTGTTAAAACTTTGAGGCTTGTAAAGGGTTCATTTCCAGTAATGAAGCGTATACCCAAAGGTTCACGATTTGCAGTTGCTACTTACTACCCTTAGGAATTTAATGTAAGACACGATTGATAAAAATGATTTACAAAGCTGGGAACATCTACTAACTTTCTCATATGTTGTGTTACATGCAAAAAAGGATAATCGAAATTCCCTAACACAAATCATTAAAACAAACTGTAACAGTTTAAAAAAATACAATTATATCATAATAAGCTTCAATAATTTGTAAGAAAGTATAACAAAAAGTAACCAATGGCGATTTAAAAGAAGCTGCGGCGATCCTTTTCTCTAACAATGTTATCGCTCCCGATTCCCCTGTTCAATCCTTTTAGAGACACATCCGCCAGCTTCAATTCATGGCTCCCCTAAATTTCTTTGTAATGCTGAGGATCCAATACAGGTTACACCAAAAAAGGTTTTAGCAACGATTATGTTCTTTAAAAATGGTTCTGCAGGTGGACTTGATGGCTTAACACCACAGCATCTTAAAGATCTTATCAGTGGTCCTGATGGTGAAGCTGGAAAAGCCCTATTGAATGCCATTACGCAGCTTATTAATTTATTGCGTTCAGGTAAAGTTAATACCGTTTTCACACATATGCTATATGGCGCAAACATATGTGCTTTACAAAAGAAGGATGGTGGAATCAGACCAATCGCTGTGGGTTGCACGTTTCGTCGCCTGGCTACCAAAATCTGCTGTAAATATATTAAACCATTTAGTTCTGAAAAGTTATTACCAATTCAGTTAGATTTTGGAAGCCAAAGTGGCTATGAGGCTGCTGTCCATGCAGCTAGAACATTTTAATTGAATAATAGAGGAGACGTGTTTTTCAAGTAAGATATAAAAAACGCGTTTAATTCGGTTGACAGCATCACTTTACTGAATCAAATAAAACAAGCTACTCCATCCATCCATCCTTTTCTTTGGCAATGTTATGGTAACCCGTCAAAATTAGTATACAAACAACATACATTTGATTCATCTGTAGATTATCAGCAGAGTGATCCCCTTGGTCCAGCTATTTTTAGTTTAGCAATTCATCCAATTATATCAAGTTTAAATTCACAATTTAACGTTTGTTATTTAGATGACGGTACCCTAGCAGATGACATAGAATCAGCGTTCACAGATTTTCAAGAATTATTGAGTAAATTTAGTGAAATTGGTCTGGAAATAAATTTTTAAAAATGTGAACTTTATGTTTCAGACTCTAAAACGTTAAACCAATAAAATTATATAATTGAGAAATTTAAAATTTTTGGCACCTAATATCAAAATTTTAGACAAGAGTTCTTTACAACTCCTAGGGTTGCCAATATTCCCGGAATCAGTCCCTTATTTTATCCAAAATCATATTCATAATTACAATGAAACTTCAGATCGTTCACTCAAAATTAATTCACACATGGCCCTTTTCATTATTCGTTTTTGTTTGTTTATCCCTAAATTCACATATCTTTTGAAAATTACACCTCTTCGGAAATTTAATAACCTCTGTTTAAAGTTAGATGACATAATTCATAAAACTGTATCTTTGGTATTAAATTGCCTTATGACTGAACGAGCTTGGACCCAGGCCTCTTTACCTGTAAGGCATGGAGGCTTAGCAATAAGAAAAATATCTAGTGTTGCGCTACCAGCATTTTCATCTTCAGTACATAAAACACAAAATTTAACTTTTAATATTATGTTTAGAATTATTGATGAGCCAAATGTAATTGTTATGGACGAAGGTGAAGATGCTTGGTTATAGGCTAGACGAAGTCTAAAATAACCTGCACATCCAAATTTGCAAAAACTTTGGCACGAGCCACTCTGCATACTTGAGCGAAACACGCTCCTTGACTCTGCCTATGACGTTGCAGATAGAGCTCGTCTCCTAGTTGTAGCGGGACGGGAGTCGGGATTTTGGCTACAGGCTTATCCCTCGGGAAATATTGGTACGTTTTTAGATACTCCGACTTTATCTATCTGCAACCTATGTTGACACACTGACACATTGAGAAGACCTCCAGGCATTTTCGTGTGGCGCGGGGGCGGCAGCAACTGCCACTGAAAACATCAAGCGTCGTAGATATGTTGGTTTATTGGATAATTACATATTTATGGCGTTTAGTGTTGAAACTTTGGGGCCATGGGGTTCACGTACTTGGGAGTTTTATAAATACATTTTTTATCATTTGGTCGACGTCACTGGTGACCGAGAGCTGGTATGGGTTCCGGTTCCGGTGTCGTCGGCGAGCAACAGGAGGGCTCTGACCAAAGCCTCTTGGCTTCGTGATCCTCTTCTTCTTCTTCGTCCGGGGAGCGGGGCCTCTTCTCTAAATCCAGAGCACGTGAAACTTGTCGCCGTTGCTCCTACATATCTTGTCAAATGATATACGTACAAGTACTACAAATTAATTAAATTAATCAATAATTATAAGTTGTTTGGGGAATAAAAAAAAATCATGAGGAAACTTGCATACCTGTTCTCATAGTTCGCAAAGGTTTATGAAATCTGCCACCTCGCAGTTGGTCGCGTGACGGATTATGACCTTCAGAAAAGACCTGAGTCCAACAGTCGAACAATTATAGATAGTGACGTTGATGATAATAGAAAGTTGTCATTTATTAAATTGTTCTACATAATCTACAGTTAATAATGTTCCTATACGTTCTGTCTGAAAGTGTTTAAAATAGTAGAATTGAATGCTTATATAAAAATATTTGAAATTCTTGTGATACTAAATAAAAAATTAAATCGATATTATGCTATTTGCGGATACTCCAGGACAGGCCATAAAAAATTAAATTTCTATAAAAATAATTGGGTGCACTGAAAGACATATTTTTGTTAAGGAACAACTTGTACAAACCTTTTATATTAAAAACATAATAAAATAGAAGAATCTACAGAATTTTGGGAGTGACCTTAGGCTGTTCACGGAAAATTAATAGTACCGGTAATAATATTAATGACTTAATAATAATTACTACCTTCTTACTGCAGAATCAATTTTAAAGACACCCTGTTCAAAGGTTGTGCGATAAAAAAACTAAATAACAAATTTTACTTAGGCAAATTTAAGAAATGAAAGAAATTGGACGGTGAATGACATTGGAAAAAAAAGACGCGTGTATCTAATATCAGTTCTTTGGAGTAACTAAAATGTAAAATAAGATAACACTAAAGTTAAATTAACCTTACATTTTAAAATAAAACATAAACTTAATTGTAAATAATAGTAATAAATTGAATTACTATATATAATATAATAATTAAAAATATATAAAATTAAAATATTTGAATTGGAGTTGAAAAATAAACAAATTCAACGAATACACATGGCAATTATGTTAAAAGTTGCAGAAGGTTATGGATTTTGCATTGTACCAGGGTAATAAAGGAAAAATGCCTTGAATTTCATGATATGAGGTTATCGAACGAACCTGGGTATGCCGAACAAACAATGCCTTTAAAAACTGAACAATACAACAAACGAAGCCATGTTCATGATTAATAAAAATATTTTCATATCGAATGGAGCAACGCACGATAATAACGCTGTAATAACTTTACATTGCTCTCCGAATGGGAACTCAAAAAACACCTGTACAAACAGAAATAGAAAAAGGACTACAATATATGGGAACGTATCGTTTGGCTTTGATCACTACCTTTTCAGTAATAGAATCCGCCTCGACCCCTTTGTACCCGATCTCGCCCGGGGCACTGCGTACTATACGAATTGTAATGTGTCCATTTAATTTACCCGCACAAAATATTTCACTGTTGTTCGAGGGCTCTTATTTCCTGTAATGTACTGTCGATGTCTGTAAATGTGAGTTTTACATTTAAATATATATGTTTAAAGTGATATCAGTCGCAGTTTTACTAAATTGGCTGTACTAGAGCGACCTAGAATACTGACCCCAATCCCATGTTGGCAGAACAGGGTGTCCTAAAAGGTGCCATAAGCCGAACTGCTTGGTGGTAGGGTTTCTCATAAGGATTATATTATCAATATTAATTGCAAGTCATTAATATTATCACTGGTATTATCTTTCCGTGAAACCTGCCAGGCTAGCTGTCATCCTCTTGCTTAAGTCAGCCGCCAAACGACTCGTCTTGTTCCGGCTAGGGACTTGAGAGCCAGTACTTTCGTTCTTACTTTTTCTTCTTTCTTGACCAACAATGAAATAATGATGACTTTGATGTTCCTAATGTCCATGGGTGACCCCTTGTCATCAGGTAGATCGTCTGCTCGTTTGTCGGTTATTTCTTCTTCTCAGTCGATACGTTCTTGCTAGAACGGTAGTAGCCATCATTTTTTTTTAATGTTGAAAGCCGACAACCGAGCAGACGAGCCACCTGATGGTAAGTGGTCACGGTCGCCCATGGACATCAACAAGATGTAGGTACTTATGGTACTAATGTCACTCGGCTCACAATGTCTTGCCATCTCTCCCTGTTGTACAGGGCTACTAACCGCAGATTTGATTTGATCCATCCAACGCATGGATGTCTGTCCGCGAGGTCTTACACCATTCACCCTGCCCTGCACAATAAAGCGCTCTATAGACGTATCGTGTCTTCACGAAACGTGGCCGAAAAACTTTAGATGGGTTTTTGTGCGATAGATGACAGACGATGTTTAATGTCGAGTTCAATGAGTATGGAGGTGGTGGTCCTGAATTCGGTCCACGATACTCCGAGGATCCTTCTCCAACACTACATTTCAAGCGCATCAAATTTTTGCTTTTCCATTTCGCGCAAGGTCCACTCCAATCATTACTTTGGTCTAGTTGCAATTGATTCTTAGGACGAAGTCAATACTTACAAGCTCCATCTTCTTAGGCAATTCTTCTATGAGCTCAGCACTGGTCGCAAATAAAGTTGTTTCACCTGCGTAGCTAAGATTTACAGACTTATAACCACCTATGATAATACCATCGTTCCAGTCTTCTAAAGTAATGCGCATTACAACTTCTGTGTATATATTGAATAAAAGAGGTGATATTATACAACCCTGGCGAACACCCACACTAGGATGGAAACTGTTGGAGAGAATTTCATCAGTTCGTACTGAGGCTGATCCATCTTCATAAAGACGTGGAAGAAGGTATATTTAAATAAAACAAATAATAGACAAAGTGCATCGCACAAATTAAGGAAATAAAAATGTTTAATAAAAAAATTAGCCTAGTCGGAGAAGCAAAATTAACGACGTAAATACATTTAACTAAATAAGCTTTTCTCTAATCGAAAACCGCCTACGATATCAGTAACATTACATTACATTACATACTACAGTTTAGTAAACGGCCGAAGCTAATAATTCCATTATTCTAAAACCTCTCAGATTTGCAGTTCTTTATTAAACATTACGGTGGCGTTTGTGAATAAAAAGCGAATTCATGAGGTGTATTAATTAAAATTTAGTGCTAATTATAAACTTTAACAAACATTATGGGTATGGAAGACGCGTCTGTGGCGAGCGGCATACGGGTCGGTAAACAAACAGTGTTGTGCACCCTCGCTTTTTATGGCCTTTGTTCGCTCAGTCAATTATAAATAAAACCATTTACAAAATAATAATTATTTGTAAAAATTTTATGAATATGAAAATAGAGTGAAGGCTTCGGGGCACTGATGAAATGAAATTCACCGTCCTTACCTATACTATAGAGCAGAGGTTCCCAAACTTATTTTTGTCATAGACCACTTTCAAAATTTTGCTGGTTAAGGTGGACCCCCTGCAGCTACATTTCTACTATATTCCCAAAACTTGCCAAAAATTGTGAAGATTAGATCTAAGTATGGAAATTTGCGTTGCGGCTGCGTTCCATCTACGAATTAACAGTTTTCGAAAAAAAGTGAGAATTGATTGGTTAACTAATTGATTGTGCTGTGAGTGGATGTCAAAAAAGTAAAGTTGGTCAATCAAAAAAGTGATTCCATTCAACTTCACTTTTTTGACATCTACTCACAGCACAAGGAACCAATCAATTCTCACTTATTTTATTTAGAAAACTCCTCATTCAATGGGGTAAAAATAAAAAGAAAAATAATATATTTGCTTGCGTTATTTATTAAAATATGTATTATTATTACACAATTACTGAGTCGAAAATTAAATATTAATAATTTCTACAATGACAGCGGTGGCGGCGGCGGTGCGGCGGCGCTTTGCAAGTCACGACACGTTGTACTGAATATGGAATATGCAAGTTTTTACATGTAAAAGTCGCTGAGTTTCTTAATTACATATTATCTGCCTACATTGATAAGTGAAGTCAAGGCAACATTTTAGTTCTTCACTACCCTAGTTAGAAAAAGGCATTTATAATGATTAAAAATATTTGAAACGATTAAAAAAGGTTTGAATTTGATTACAAGATAGATAAATAATATATACTTTGCATTGAAGTAATCTTTTAAAATGCCTTTTTCTAATCAGGGGGTCCATGAAAATTTATTTGGTTTCCATACCGCTTAACGCTTTCGATAACGCTTGTTCAGACTTGCAAAGGAAACGAAATACAACTTGTGTTTGTGCTTGGAATCTTGCACGAACTTGTTTGACTCTTCACCAATATAAATACGAATGCGAAGGATAAACGT
This sequence comes from Megathymus violae, assembly GCA_003671415.1. Taxonomy (NCBI): domain Eukaryota; kingdom Metazoa; phylum Arthropoda; class Insecta; order Lepidoptera; family Hesperiidae; genus Megathymus; species Megathymus violae. Next base: position 3,493,044 of record PDGT01000034.1, read on the forward strand.
TACTTATATGTTTCCGGAATTACGAAAAGTAAAGTGGATCGATGTTAGTGTTTGCTAGTGTCGTAAAAAGTAAGTACTTATCTGCCAATTAATTTATTATACATAGTTTTATTTTATTTATTACTTATTTTATAATTTATTGTACACGTAAGTAAACCAAAAATGGACAAATTACAAAAAATTACGTAGGTACAAAAGGTGAGGCTTATTCCTGAAAGAAATCTCTTCCAACCCAGCTGCGATAGGAGATATATTTTTGTTGTAATATATTTGTAATGTTTACGTGCAGTAGGTACGTATTCTAAATTAAATACTGAACAGAGCCATAATTAGATACTTCCATAAAAGAACAGAAAGCTGAAAAAGGTTGAACATTTTGTCCCTACTTTTTTTGTAATTTTTTTTTATTTCCCGACTATGTGGTGGTTCACTCAATCATTAAATACATTTTCATAAATTATTCGTGTCTTTACATACTCGTCGTAACGTGCATCAAGGTAATAAATAAATAATTAAAATCGCGGAGTTTTGTTATTAGATATGAAAGTACAATTTAAAAGTATTTTACATCGAATTTACAGAAATATATCAAAGTCACCGGTACTTTGTTGAATTCATTGCTATAATTAATTAATCATACTCAGTTAAAATATGTCATGCCATATCCTGTTAAGTAAGACCGCCTTAAGATTACTAAAACAAAATTTTTTTTATTTACAGGTTGGTAACTGATATGAAACATGGCTGAATCTAAGAAGAAATGTCGACAGTACAGTGTTGATTATATAAAATTTGGTTTCGTTCCATCAAAAGCAAACAAGCGATTGCCGAAATGCCTTTTATGCAACAAAGATTTCAGCAATGACTCTATGAAACCATCGAAGTTCGAAGATCATCTAAGAAGGTGTCATCCTGATAAAATAGGTAAAGATTTGAAATATTTTCAAACATTGAATTTTAACCGCTATTGAAGAGGTTTTAAAAACTGTTCTGCACAAATCCTCATTTGACATACCCAAAAGAATTCCTTTGAATAACAACACTGTACAAAAACGAATTGATGAAATGAGCTATAATATTGAAAGTTTATTGTGTAATTATCTACAAACAACTCATTTTTCTATTCAACTGGACGAGTCAACTTTACCTGGTAATGAAGCATTATTATTGGCATATGTTCGATTTGTTATGAACGAAGAAATTCATGAAGAGCTACTATTCGCGAAAACTTTGGAGACGGACACTAAAGGTAAATCAATATTTAATGTCCTGAGTAATTTTTTTAGGGATAAATCGATTCCATTTACAAACTTTATTTCGGCGGCAACAGATGGAGCTCCTGCGATGGTCCGGCGATATCGTGGGTTTATAAGCCATTTTATAAGAATTATACCAGAGGTAACTGCAATTTACTGTGTCATCCACCGACAACACCTATTAGCGAAAAATTTGAGTGATAGATTGCACCAATCGCTTCAATTTGTGATTAATGCAGTTAATAAGAAGTAATGTATTGAATACGCGTTTATTTGCACAATTGTGCGATGAAAATGATGAAGACTTCCAACGATTGCTCTTACATACTAAAGTACGCTGGTTGTCGAAAGGTGCATGTTTCAAAAGATTTTACTCATTTTTTTAATCAGTGTTAGAGTTTCTGGAAAGTAAAGATCCAGATTTAAAAGAAAACCTGATCAGTTCGAAAGCAGACATCGCGTATTTGACAGATTTGTTCAAAAAATTTAATGACATTAATTTACAATTACAACGGGACAGTCTCAATTTAATAAAAGCAAAGGATGTAATTTCAGCTTTTCTTGGAAAATTGAAATTTATGAACCAAAATATTAGTCGGCGCGAATTTTCCCAGTTTTCAAACTTGTCACAGGTAGAATGCCTTGATGAGGATATTCACACATACGTTCAACATTTAATTGCCCTGCATGATGACTTCAAAATCAGATTTATAGATATTCTGACGATGGAAATACCACCATGGGTTATAAATCCATTTGATGAAACGGAATAATGGGGGAATAATAATGAGGAGCTGAAAGTGAAATTTAAAATAGGATATCAAACATTTTGGTTGCTGGCAGAAATACCCAAAAAATATCTTGAACTGTGGAAAGAAATTTGAAAAATTACGAGAAAGCTTTTGATAGCGTTTCCGTCGTCATATCTTGTCGTAAAAAGTTTTAGTGTCGTTACAAACCTTTTAACAAAAAAAGCAGCATATTGAATATCACAGAACGGGGAGATTTGAGGTTATTCCTAACAAAACTGAAGCCAAATATTGATAATTTGCTGTCAATCCATCAAGTACATCCATCCCATTAAAATTATGACTATTTTGTGATTGTCATTGTAGAAATTATTAACCTTTAATTTTCGACTCAGTAATTGTGTAATAATAATACATATTTTAATAAATAACACAAGCAAATATATTATTTTTCTTTTTATTTTTCGTGGATGGAACGCAGCCGCAACGCAAATTTCCATAGTTAGATCTAATCTTCACATTTTTTGTGAAGTTTTGGGAATATAGTAGAAATGTAGCTGCAGGGGGTCCACCCTAACCAGCAAAATTTTGAAAGTGGTCTATGAGAAAAATAAGTTTGGGAACCTCTGCTCTAGAGTGGTCTCCAACTTATTCAAAAGTTATATCTCGAACGTTATGTGCACCAAAATTTAAATAATTAACTGCTTAGAAGAATCATAGTGAGAAAACCGGAATTCTCTGATGCTGTGTTTTTTGATTTCCATGATTACTCAAAGGAAACTTTTCCGCGGTAAACAGTTAGGTACTTAGCCTCATTATTCTGAAAGAAAAACGCGAACGCACCTGCGAGCAAACTATATTTGTTGAAATAATAATTCTGACACTTACATCTATTTTGAACACGAGACAACGGCTTATTTGCGTCTGGATTTGTAACATAATATAATAATATGCCGGTTTTGTAACCTCAGTCTCATATAATAATATTATACCCATATTAAGAACATAAGAGAACGGTGCGGTGTAAGGTTATTGTTTCCTTAGAAAATAATTACGCGCAAAATGTAACAAGACCTATGTTTGAATGTTGGGCAAAGAAAATATATATTACCCCCCC
>PDGT01000034.1:3496176-3613123 GCA_003671415.1 Megathymus violae
CATCCTCTCTTTGACTTTGTTCGGGTTGAAAAATTGATTTTATGTACATAATTATTCAAAACTGTATTTTTTTGCCTGGATTATTTATGGATGGGATCGAACTCAGAAGAGTCGCTGTTTTTCAGTACGCCCGACGTTGACTTGTAAAACACGACTGGCGTAACTTGCGCTCCATTTGTAACAATGTTATTATAAAATTAAACCATGCTGAACTGCATTGGTATTGCGATCCATAAAAATTATTTAATCTGTAATAAAAGAAACGTCAAGAGAAAATAGTAAATCGTAAACGGTACAGGTTTTTATATTGCCATATAACTTTACGTTATAAATTGTAAAATTACGGACGTATACCTCTCGACTTCTTCTCATTTCCTGGTCGACAACGCATCAGTGATACCTTTGGTGTTGTTGATGTCCATGGGCGACGGTGACCACTTACCATCAGGTGGCTCGTCTGCTCGTTTGTCGGGTTTAACATAAAAAAAAATATTTTCAACATAACTGAAATTTTTATACTAAACTTATCGCTCGCAAATTATAAAATGTAACGTTCGCCATATCATTTCAATTGTTACCCGAGTGATATCAATAAATTGGTAAATATGGACATTTCCATTGAGAGAATTAAGCCGAGCCACTCGATTATTCGAGGAGTATCACAGACAAGTTTATACTAATATTTATGCTGTTTTCATCATAACAAAATGAACCGATTCTGGTGAATAAATCGAAACGAATGAAAAGTTTAAGGTAGTAAAGATTTGCATTGTGAAATAATTTTCAAAAATAAAAGTAATACAAGTATAAATGTTTAACGTTAAAAATGTTCAAGTTATAAGTGTGTTTCAATATTCAATCCACGTCCACGAATATCTATGTATATTCATTACTAGCAAACTGCCCTCGCTTCACTTCAGGAAAACAACGCTTTACGCTAAGAAATAGCACCCGCATTATTTTAAACTAATTCATAACTTTTTTTGTATATGAACGGATTGAAATGAAATGAACTGTAAATATGAAAACCGTAACTAAATCGGATTGGTCGTTTCTGAGATTAACGCGAACAAACGCACAAACAAACAGACTTCTAACAACTATTGCTTTGAGTTTTATTGCGTTAATATTAAGAAAGGCCCCTAATAGTAGTTTTTCTCATATATCCTTAATGTACAGAAAGTGATCACTAGGAATTTTCTAAAATATATAAATAAAGAAATATGAAATACACAATATCAAACAATGGTTAAAATGTGACTGACAATTGCCACAGCGATTTTCTCTGAATCGAATGTATAAAAAAATCTAATTATACAATTTGGTTAACCAGCCAATCATGAGCCTACGGTCCTCTCGTACGGATAAACATGGATATTCCTAGATTTACTTTATCTATTACATAAGTTAAGAGAGTCAAGGGCAGAATTAATATAACGTGAAAAGTGCAATTTAATATTTAATACAATGTTGACTATTCGTTGATTTATGTCTTTGTTCTAGTTTGCAATATGTAGCACTGATAAATAACGTAATTTATTACCTCAACCAGGGGATGAGTGGTATCCACATCTACATCGAGTATGATATAAACAAGTATTTATAAACGTATATAAAAAATAATCCAGTAGGTATTCAAATAAGCAACGAAAGATTAGGACAAATAACAATATCAGTTAGCTTTACTTTTAGATATTGATATTTTTACCATCCCACCGCACCGGATTGCTATGAAAGCTTTAATCTTAAATCTCGGCTGATCCATCAAAGGTATCCCCTGGACTGTATTAGCATTAAGTAACCGTCCGAACAAAGGATTTTAATTCAGTTATCGCATTCTTTGTTACCATACAGTATTATATATTTTGATGCGGTACTTAATTTACCTTTCAGCAAGGATTCTTTATATACGGTTTCGAATAATACCTACGTAATTAAGACTATCTATTATACGTAATTAAGACTAACTATACTGGATATCTTTGTAAATAGCTTCCTTTATGATTTTTCGAGATTTCTCGTAAAATTTATTTCAAAATCGGCCATTTAGCCCTCAGGATTGTTTACGGTTGAAACCAACTTTGAATATTGAATGTTATATAAATAATTGTAACGAGATCATCCTCATTTAGAAGAAACTTTTCGGTCGGTCGCGATGTCTTAATCACTCGGTGAAAAAGATGCGAATGGTTCATATTTTAAACACAAATAATTAAATAATAATTTTATGTCATCGCTGCCCACCAACATTCGTAGCTGTAAGACGATATTCATACACTACTTAACAGCCTGTTTAACTTCGCAACACGAAGAATACACTGATAATTTTCTCTTAGTTAGATGGTGGTAAGCCAAACAGGTAAAAACGGTAACAACTTCTACAAGACGTCAAATATTAAATGAACTCAAGAAGCGAAGCTCAGTCGCGACCACAAAGGTTAAAAACGTAAAGATAAACGTATTCACAATATATTTCCCTTTCAACTGGAAAATATCAGAAACATACGAAACAAATCTAAAGCTTACTTTATTCCTCCCCGCGGGGAATGTGGAACTCATACGCAAAAACACACACGCCCGTTTTATCATGAAAGCCTTAAGTTTACATTGGTATCTCGTACAGGTAAATGTTTATTACTAAGTGTTTGAAGTTTAGATATATATAAGTTATTTGATTTTCAACTAACAGCAATATTACTAAAGTAACTTCCAAATTAAACTGAGTTTTTAACAATTTCATTACATAATATAATTGTAGCTTTAAGGTCATTATCGTTACACAAAAGGTATTTTGCAAGATATAGAAATTCATTAAATTTATAGGTAAACCGTCCATAAATAACACAGAATAATGGGTACACCCAAATTTTCTATTCAGTCAAGAAATTTCTTTGAAGAAAGATGACAATGTCTTTTGTCATTAAAGGCATAATGTAATACTTTGGGTAAATAAACGCAAATATTTTAAATTATATAACTTGTTAGATATTAGGCAACATTTAATGTTTACTCCATGGGATACTAGCTTAGTTATGATTTTGTAATGGAGAAGGGTTTAGACGGGGTTACTTTTGCCTACTGAACATGGAAAAATTGTCCAGGACGTCGGGAAATCGGTAATCTGATGAGGCCGTAAGCTGGTGTGTAGAAAATTAATGCTGTGCAAGAGGAACTAGCTGTCTATAGGGGTGGTGTATGGTTCAACGCGTTATGGAGAAAAGGGTATTATGTATTATGTATTATGTATAAGGGTAATTTTAATAGTTTCTCAATACACCATATGGCTACTGATGTCGTTTTAGTAGATAGAAGACTACCTAAAAATTAAATTCGTCATCACCGTGCCCTGATGTTGGATTTTTTTTGAATTGAATTTGATTTTCATCAACCAATCAAATATTTTTTTGTAGCTACTTAATAATATATAATACACATTATATTAAAAATACAAGATAATTATATAATATAAACGGTCACACACTTACATCCCCGCACGAGGTTTTCTTGTGTTCCATGGACGTACACAAATATGACATCACAAACATCCATGGCCCGAGAACATTACTCTGTCACATAAATATCTGTCCCAGCCGTAATCGACCCGGGACCCCTCGGCAGGCAAGTTCACTACCGCCTGGGCTACGGGGTCGTCCAAGGTAAACCAAATTTAAAAACATAAAATTGAAGGGTAACAACTGCATAAGTTGTTATATAAATTGACGTGTAAGCATAATTACACATTTTTAGAATTATTGTATATAATCGGCCCTCACGGACTTCTTTCGGGTTGAAATTGATTTGGTTGGTTGGATTTTGTTTTTTGCCTCGCAGACATAATAATGAGTTTTCTGATATTTCATATAGTCTATTATCTGCATAATCACTTGTTCTCACTACATACCAATTTTCACACCGTTCTTGAGTTATAACCAGACATACAGACAGACAAACAAACATTTTCAAAATGGTCAAACTCATGTCAGTGTGTCATAAAACGAAAATTTATAATGAAATTATTTAGTCAACTTATTCAATTAAATATTTTGCAAACTGTATACTAGAAGGTGCGGTACGATTTATTACTGAATTTGTTTGAAGGTACTTTGTGAGAATACACTGGCTGGCAAACTTTAATTCAAATTCAAAATTGGTCTTTTGCTCTCTTTAAGCCTGGTGTTCATTTCTCTGTCACATCGGCGTCGTCCAGTAATCAATTCTGGACCCCTTCGTTCAGCATTTAGGATCACTAACAACTAGGTAACAGAATCGCACAACTATAACTTTGTAATTGTAGAATAATCATTATCCGGTGATACTTTCCCTTATAAATACTTAAGTTAAATAAATATTTTGATATGCTTTCATATTGCAAACAAATCACACTTTATATATTTTTAAGCATTCTTAAATTCAACTTTCAATTAAGCTCTTTAGTGCCTGAAATTCGGCATTATAAAAGCAGACGAAGATGATACGAGCAACCTACAGACACTCCACCGAACAGATTTAATTAACAAGATATAAGTCTTCTTTAAAGAGGCTATAGACACCCAGTTTTTGGATCATTGGTGATAAAAAATTAATTATATTTAAATTGATTTTGGTTTTCATAAATATTTAGCAATGGACTACATATGTATTGGTTGCCATTGATGACAATTGAAGCGGAACGCGTCGTTGACTAGTGTCACCAGAAACAAGATTTCATAGAGAACATTTTGTTCACAACGGAATTTGTAACCTTAGTCCCACTTCTAGACAAAGGTTCTGCCATGTATCAAATTTAATATGCAACTGCAAAACTTATAAACAGTAATCTGTTTCAGGAACGTGAATATTCGAATACAAAATCGATTGCACGTAGCTTCGATCAGTTATACGAAATTGCATTTGCAAACTTCGTATTTAATCGATTAAATTTCTGATGTGAAATTGTATTGTTTTCATTATCCATTTTGTTCGGGACATTGTTTCCGTTCACGAACCTCGTAAATTATGAACTGTATGTTTTCCTGCAAGCCCTCAGGCCAAGCTTTAGCTGTGTTAAAGCGAATTGAAAACCGGTAATCGAATGCGCGCAATGGAAGCTACGTCAATATTTTAAATTTAAATATCAAATGAAAATACCAGTTTAATATTTATTTTACTTTATATCATGTAACATCCATCTCGCTGTCGATTTGAAATAAACGCTACTTGTTTTAAAACAAGAATATATTTTATTTACACTCTCGGATGGACTACCATATGCAATGATAATTTGCCCGCTTTATTTGTAATTATGAATTCTGGCTGTTCGGAGCTTTTAAATAAATAACGAACCTGTGCCGTATAGAATTATTAAAGCGAATGTTTGACAGGAGATAAGGGGCTCGGAACTTTGTTGTTACTTCGGTTAAGGGCTCGAAACATCTTTTGCGCCATCTGACGGAGAGCTCCGTCGCGAAATTAAAAAAAGGGAAACAGCTGCCAGCCTTAATTAGAATTTTTAGAATTTATACTATGAAGATAATATTCCAGGTAGTATTTACCTAATTCATTCGTAATATAAAAATTTAATTTTGCTGTAATGCCGACGTACAGGATTTACTCCGATGAGAACAAAGGAGGCGATTTCGAGAATTCATAAACCTTGTGTTGTTTTTTACATTCATTAAATATATCAAAGAAAGAAATAACAAATTATACGTCCTAATATCGCGGTTAAAAAAACTTACCCTTTGCCACCGACAGCGAGCAACTTTCACAAAAAAAATACAGCAGCCTTACTCCCGACGCTTTCGAGTTTAAATCAAGTGAGTTGATTTCGCTCATATGTCAATTTCGTACTCTTGAATGTCTACGCTAGCGCACGATCGAACGGTGGTTCAAATTGGAACTAAAAATTGTTAGGATCGAATAAAGATCGAAAAAAGCGTACTCCCCACACATTCTGACAGTCGTCAATCGAGTAGCAGGATCGAAATCAAACGTCAAAATTCACGGTAACAAAAAAGGTTCTTTGTTTGATTCGAGTTTTGCATTTTGTTTAATTTTATTTGGGTGTTTCTAAAGTATGACTCGCCCTACATCATTATTTAATATTTAGGAGGAAGCGCATTGTATAGACATTGGAGGAAGGACAAACTTTCTTAGAATGTGACGATATAACCCTCGAGCACTTGCAATGGATAGTGAATAATTCCAGAGGAATTATCGTTTGTCCAAGAATAAAAGTCAATATTTCAATATATTCCGCGACGTCGCAGAGTTAAATTCCGAAATAATGCGTCGTTATACTAAATAATAGTTTAATAAATAATTAATTTATCTGAAAAATACATAAAGAAATATATACACCAACGCGTTTTTAAAATTTGACAACAAATATGTTGTCAAAATAATATGATAGTTTCATGTTCACAGATTAGTTAATAGTAGTTGTCACGATACAGATTAATTAAAGTATTTTTAATTACTTTTGTGAAACGCAAACACAATTTATATTGCTCTATCAAAATTCATATAAACAAATTATAAATACAAGATTTTTTAAAAGAAAGCTATTAAATTTAGCATTTTTAAATATTTATATGTGAAATAACCATGTTCTTCTCGCATTTGACTGTGACGTCACTAACCGGATACACTTAACGACGCTGATAACGTTCGATCGCAAGTCGATCTTGATATTCTATTCAATTTGGTTCGGGAGTACGAACTTTAGATCGAGTTCGAATCAAATTCGAGTTCGAATCAGAAACAAAAACAAAACCAAAAAGTTTGTAATATCATATTTGTGTATGTCCATGCCACCCGCATCACAGAGAACCCTAGTGCGGGGTCGTGTGTAAACGTTTATTGTTTCGATTCTTGGGAACCGAAAACTTGGACCACCATAATGGGGTTCCATTACAATATAATTTAGTAAATATTTTGTTTTTTTTTTACACTACGTGCGTCTATGAACTAAGATAGCACAACAGTCGAATACGTCGACTAGACTATCTAGATCAATGCTTTAAGAGCTAAGAATGTACTTAAATTTCCAAAATGGAGACGAGTGCTCATAACCTAGCGGGGTCCAGCTCTGACCACTGTGACGGCAAGCGTCCGCGCAGACCGGCCGATGGAAGATTCCATTAATAAAATAACAAGCAAAACACTGTCCCGTACACAAGTGATAACTTGAAGCGTAGACGGTTTAATATTTTATACTATAAGTTTATTTTATACTGTATGATTTCAATTATTTCGTGATGTGATTATTTCTTAAATTATTAGGTTTATTTTTATTACTTGGTTAATGTTAAATTTATTACCAAAAATAAGAATTAATAATTTTATAATAACAATGTGTATATGCAATCTCACACTAAGATATGATACTGCGTTATTACTGATTACAAATTATTACTTTTATATCAAATTTACTAATTTATACTATAAAGAGTTTGGGTATAAAACTAGCCCATAGCTAAAACACGTAAAACACATATGGTAGGTTTCGTTCTGTTTACCTCTGTAAACGAATAACTAAATATTGCTTTTACCTAAAATCAACAGGTGTAGCCGATTTAATGCGAGAACTACTTTTTTTTATAATGAGGCATAAATCGTTGAAATCAAAAAATCCTTGTTACATCTAACGTATATATCGGATTACCGTTAAATTATGATGAAACACAGGAAAAGAAGGGATTACATAACTTTATTTTAAGGAAAGGCGCTACGATATAAACGATTAAGAACATAAAATGGACACTCATTTGTCTTTTTTTTAATAAAATAGGATTACGAATAAAACTAAGCCCATAAGAGAAATTCATATTTTCTTGAGAAATTTTAACTATTCAGCAATTTCGAACTCATTTTCAGTAGTTTCGGTAATATCTCAGAAATTATTTCAATTACCATTTATTTATTATGTACCAAATCATAACACTATCCCCTAGATTAGGAGAAAATAGAATATAACAGAAGGGGAGGTAGAGATATCTCTTTAGATAGAATCTCTGTTTATAATGTTAATATATATTACTTTAGTTTAGTACTGGATAATAACAAGAAAATAATAAGATTTGCACATTACGAATATAATATTTCATGAACAAATCATTCCATCACTGATTACCTTTACGTAAGCTTAGTTAAATCGCTGTTCGTATTAATCTTGGATTGGTTTTCCTTCTGGCTTAAATTTTCCAGATAATTTGTTGATTAATTATTACTACAAAAAGCAAATGTAGGTACGTATAACATGATACAATACAAGTAATCCTAACTTATTGTTTTGAATCATGCTTTTTATTTTATTCGGGTAACGATTTCTATTTCTTAGATAAAACTTTACAACGTAGCAACAAAATTCTTATAATGTGACAAAGGATGTGTTCCTTTCAGACTGCTCATTATAACATTCTAAATTTAAAAAAGATTCGCTTCATAAAATCTACACCTTACGTTTAAAAACAGTAACCACAATGAGAATTTGTTATTGATTTGCATCAAGCATTTGATATATTTCATGTTCGCCGTATTTTATTATTTTATGATCACTTTTCGTATAACTATGAATTACAAACAGTAATTCATTGTAGTAGCTGCAGGAAAACTTTGTTTATCCGTATTACCATTTGACAGATTATTCATTCTTATTACAAACTAGCAAATGTTTAAGCTAAAAATAGCACCTATATTGTTTTGAGGACTTTTTTCTCGTTCTATGAATTACAAACTAAAATATTAATTTATAACTTTTTTATTTATGGAAAGATTGCAATGAAACAAACTTTAAATATTAAGTGACACTAGCTGCAATACATTAATTAAAACCAGAACAAAATCAGTTAAGCCGTCTCTGAGATTAGAGGGAACAAACGCACAGACAAACAGACAAAAATTCTAACAACTATTGTTTTGGGTTATATTGCGTTAATAGGCCCCTAATAATATTTTTACTCATATATCGTTCATGTACAGAAATCGATCAGCAAGAATTTTATTATTAGTATAGATAATATATTTTTTTATGTTTTACTAGATACATTAACAAATACCTTATTGATTTAGAGTTAGAGTTCTACACTCACCACAAAAATTTTAAACTATATGCAAAATGTTATTTTATGATATACGTCCAATCGAATAAATGCCCAGATTTCAAGTACAATATTTAAAGAGATCTAACCAACAGATTAACACTTGTCTTGGACTTAGTTTATCACACCACCTTGTACTCACATCGTGGTAGGAACTGCATCCCGAAGAGTCTATAATGTTGTCAAAGATGTGTGAAATCTGTCAAACCCTAATTAACTAACGTGAGAGGGCCAAAGTAAAGGTCAGTAGTGGACAGTTACAAGATATAATGTTGCAGTGGCCGCGTAATCCATGTGGAATGTATGCATGTGTTGTATATTAATACTATAACAAGCGTCTTGTATGAACATCATGGCTACCCTCGGATCATTATATTGTGCAGTGATTTTTTTACATAGAATAAGTTAATGCTTGACAACAATCCCACCTGATGTGAAGTGGTGATGAAGTCTGGGATGATGAACGCACTAACTTAGCTGACTTAACTTAAAAGCCTATTCACTATCTTCTTGAAACTCCCACATTGTAATAAGGCGGGAACACCGACGCGGCCAAGTTATTCCAGTCCTTTGCAGTGACCACAATGAATGACGACGCAAATTGCACCGTCCGTGCATGTGGTACGTTCAATACGTCAGGATGGATACCCGCCGTACGTCGAGTTGTTTGATGGAGTATTGACGATGGGGGAATATTTCGAACAATTCCTGCACACACTCTCCAAAATTTATCCTATAGAAGACCGAGAGGTTTGCAACCCTGCACCTGTGCTCAAGGCTTTGCAGATTGGTTTCGACCAGATCTAGGTCACCAATGAGCCTCTTTGTACGCTTCTCCATCGAGTCCGATGCTGATAGATGACATTTGGCAGCACCCCAAGTTTCCTTGCAGTCGATTTAACCTTGATTTGATGAACCGACCAAAGTTGAGGTCCTAACAAATTTCAACTGCCAACAGTTGAAGACGGTCAGTGCATTCCAGATATACATTCTGAAGAGTAGGAGTCAAGGTGAATTGGCCCCTCTTGCCGCTGAACAGACACGTCTGTTTTTGTGGCGTTGAATCTCATACGATTGGCCTCGCCCCATTCGGATACTGCCCGAAGTGTGAGATTCATACATTCTACCATGGTCTCTCTTTGGGGCTGTATTTCATCCCTACTGGCCCGAGTATTCGGGAGGTATCTGTCCACTACTTTGCATATGCTATCCAAGTAGTTATAAAGTGCGGAAGCAATAATAGTGATCATCTAGTTTGGTTGTTCTACTTGTATGACTTAGTAAACACTTGCTTATCTATCTGTCTATCTCGCTATTTTTTCCTGATTTACTTGACGAAACAATTCAAATGCTACACATTGAAGGTTTAGTGACCAATCATTTTTTGCTTAGTGTTCCGTAAGAGAGTGAGTCATCAAATTTGAAAAACATATCAATTTTAGTCACAGAATAATGAAATAAAATGTATGAAAATGGCTGATTATGAATAGAAACAGAGATTTTCTAGCATTTTAAATTAATTGTATTCATAAATATTATAGCAAAATTGACCATAGCTTTCCCCTGTTATCTTCAGAATAATATAGCCTAAAATTTGCAATACATTAAAATACAAACGGGTTTATAATACACTAAAAAACGTAACATATACTATATATAAACAACAAAAAAACTTAAGAATATGAACTTTCGCCATAATTTACACTATAAGAAAAACAAAACTCTGGAAAATACATGAATGCATCCTATATTAATATTCCATCCATCCATCCATCAGCCTTTGGAGATCCACAGCTGGACAAAGGTCTCCCCTAACTCAGAGTCGCCCAGCGGGCTATGGAACGAGCTATGCTCGGTATTTCTCTACGCGATCGAATAAGAAACGACGAAATCCGTAGACGAACGAGGGTAACCGACATAGCCCAGAGAATGAGCCGGCTGAAGTGGCAATGGGCTGGACACATAGTTCGAAGGACCGATAACAGTTGGGGAACAAAGGTCCTCGAATGGCGCCCACGTCTCGGAAAAAGGAGCATAGGACGCCCCCCGACCAGGTGGACTGACGACCTGGAGAAGACAGCAGGCATCCGCTGGATTCAGAGGGCTCAGGACCGATCAGAGTGGCGCAAGTTAGGGGAGGCCTATGTCCATATTAATATTATGGAATCCTATCTTACTCGAGTCCAACTTGGACTTGACTGATTTTTCTGTATATGTACAACTGGTGCTAGCTATTGTCACCAAATTATAGTTCTCATCATCATAGCTCTTATAATTATATTTCTCATTGACCAAGTAAGAACTCGTTGCTATTAAGGCTTTCGAGTAACTTGTGGTATTAAATACGTAATAGCTACTACACACTAATGGATAAAAATTTCTATCTAAAGGCTAAAGTGTAATATTGTATCTTTTATCAACTTCGAATGGACTGTTATTTCATCCATAAAAAGTAATAAATGTTGAATATCAATCTTAGTCGTCAGATATCGCCTTCGACTTTCCTCGTACTATATTAATTCCATAATCTACGACGCTGTCCAAGTATAGATCTGCAGTCTTCACGTACAACAAATTGTATTAATTGTCTCGATCCAAACCTAAAACTATATACAGATAATGATTAGTAAGGTCCACTTAATTCAAGGAAATAGGAATATGTATATTCAGTAGCTACATGTCAAAAAGAGAGATTATGTTCCGTTTGCCGATTCTATAAAAAATAAGCATCACATATATTTGATTCGATTTACGTATCAAAGTATTGTAATCGTGTTGTTTCTCGTCTGTGTGTGCCTATCCGAATAAATTCGCCGAATGTGGCTTGTTTATAATTTATTCAATGAGCGAAAGACATCTTTGAAATTTATATTTTATATAAATCCGTCAAGCAAGAGAAGGGAGAATTAAACGGGCAATGTTTTTTGAACATTTCATACTTGACAATGTTTTATAAGTGTACAGAAAACATACATTTCCATGGATGTACTTGTAGCTACTTTTATATAACAGAGATGAAGGATGTAATTTCTGCAAATACTCTCTTTGAAAAATAATAAAAGCTAATGTGAATACAAAAGAATATTATAGAAATTATTTGCGTCTAGTCTTAGTTATATAAAGAGCGCAATTAATGAGTGTTGCCTCCTAGTTATTTCATAAATATAAAATATTATAAAAAAATTATAGCCGAGATTTAGTTACGTGGGATCGTGCACGGCGACTTCCTCCAATAGCAGGAATTTAGTGCCATTATCTCCTGTGTTGTTTGAAAGGGTACTTCGCTAGCAGAGGAGGTTGAATTGGATTCAAAGTTCAAATTGAACCCCTTATACATTACAATCAAATTGTTTCTTGCTCTTATAATTATAAATAGATTTAAAATAAAAATATATTTTGCCTTTATTAAGGTAATCGCTCTAAAGCTTGGATCACAGTGCAATCCTAAACCCGTTGCTTATAACAGGCGTGGAATACTGAAAATATAAAATCGGCTTACTTAATATCTCATATAATCAATAATAATCAATACCCTGCTTGCGTACGGATTCGATAACGTACTTTGGAGAGCAGGTTTACAATGTCATTAGAATGACAAATCTCTTGCATGGTTCGCCCAACTCGGCTTTCCAACTAATTATTTTTTTTGTAATGCTCAAATAATAATAATAACCCGAGCAATTATTACTGTAGCTTTGTGAACCGGTTTGTGGAATTTGTCAATTTAGACGGGGTCCAACAGTATGATAAAAACTTAACTTGACAACTTAAGATGTCCATTGAAACTTACAAGCAGTAGTAATTTTTTTGTCACAAACTACTAAACCATCCATATCAAAACCGCGCCTGCGTTGCTTATCGTCACTTACGCTTGTCATAAGGCAATAGAAGGATAAGTTTAAACGTTAATAGCACGTCACTATCAGTAACATCCGCTCTTTCACTGTGGATGCACCCTAAGTAACTACGAAATCCGAGTCGCCCGTTAAGCAGAACACAAGACGAGAGGGGTAATAAAATTTGTAAACTGTCGTGTGATACGGCCGCTTAACCACACCAGCGTCGGCGGCACGTAACGTAATGAAAATAGGTGATTCGTTTCGTTTGGCTAAGCTGCTAACTTATAGGGCGGGTTTATTTTACGTCTTACATTTGATGTTTCTTCGGAAGATTTTATTTTTATTTCAATAGTAGACCAACGAGCATACGGGAAAACTGATGGTAAGTTATAACCATAGCACATGCACGTCTAAAACACCAAAGCCGTTACTAAATATCACTGTAATTAACTTGCAATATACATGTATTCTAATACTAAAACTTATACGCTCGGATCTATAAATAAATATTTTTTGGAATTTTTATTGTAGATAGACTTTTTTATCGATATAAGTAGATGTCAAAACATGTTGGAGAATGTTTGTCACACTACGTAAAACCACTAAATAGAACTGACATCTTAGTACCTTTTATAATTAGTCATAATCAATACCCCTTATCCTGGGAAAAGGATCTGCTCCCCCAAAATCTATACTAATAATAAAGTTCTAACTGATCGATTTCTGTACATGAACGATATATGAGAAAAAATATCATTAGGGGCCTTTATTAACGCAATAGAACCTAAAACAATAGTTGATAGAATTTTTGTCTGTTTGTCTGTGCGTTTGTTCCCGCTAATCTCAGAAACGACTTAACCGATTTTGTTATGGTTTTCACTAATATATTGCAGTAAGCGTCACTTAATATTTAAAGTTTGTTTCATTGCGATCTATCCATAAATAAAAAAGTTATGAATTAATATATGTATTTCTAATTCAAAGAACGAGAAAAACCCAGAAAAATGCAGATGTTATCTTTAAGCGTAAGGTAGTTTTTCCGAAGCGAAGAGAGGGCATTTGCTAGTGCTAAATAAAAGTTGATATATACATCCTTATAAGATGGCAGTAAATAAAATATTGACTGCTTGGTTGCAGCTATGATAATAATATGAATGAATATGTTTCTATCTCACATAACTAGAAAAACCTATTTGTATATGGTTATAAAGCATTAGTGCGGGTGTTAATTCTAAACGTAAGGCTTTGGTTTTCTGAAATCGGGTTATTAGTTTAAATATAATTTACATAAAGGAAGTGTCTTAGCTTAATCTATGATATGATCATTTATCTTTTTTCTTCCTTTATCATGTTTTTTTATAAACAGATGATTTATGAGCTAATACACTATTTGGTGCATTTCTGTTACGTAAATGGTCACCATGGGACATTAGTAATACCAAAAGTGACACTGACACATTGCCGGCCAAGAATGATATATATACTCGTATATATAAACTAACGGAACTTAGTGACAATACCAAATTAAGAGCATCACAACAGAATTTTATTATCGTAATACGTGTGCAAAATATTAAATCGCTTGAACATACCGCCGTCGAAGTAAGTGAACATTGAATAAGACAATGGCGTTAGATCCCACATGCTTGAAATCGTTTATCCAACCAAGTTTAATCCCAACGGTAGGGTTCTTAACTGCCTGGTTACGTACCACTCTTAAAATGAAAACCCGTGGAATGTTTTAACATATATCCACTGCAGTTTCGGACAGCCAGTTCAAAAGCAGGTTTCCCCTTAATTCCTGACCGGCAATGTTATACCCTATGGTTACAGACATCCAAGGACGGCGGTGACCGCTTACTACTAAGTTGCCCGTCTGCTCATTTGTCAGTAAACTTAAGAAAAAAATATTATTTAAAGTATACAAAATATCTTCACATTTTGCCTAATTTTATTTGCATTAAATTCTGACAAAAAATCAAGGGATCCATAGTTAGTTAACGAAATGGTTATCACTGTAGGTAACTTTAAGGTAGGTTGCAACCGAAGCGAAGTAAATGCTTACCTGTAACAAAAAACAGATATTTTAGATCACACGTAGATAGTTTAAATTAAGATAGTTTAAGTTTGGGATGTAAGGTGCTCCATTCACCCTTGAGCCGAAGCTTATCTCCTCTGCTCATGGTGCTATCTGCTGAACAACGGACGAGACTATTGCGAACGCTCCTTGTTCCGTCCAGTATAATCTCAATGGTACTTGTATGGTGGTAGGTTACCACCCTTGTTCTATAACCGACCGAGTAATTTTTTATACGTGTTTCGGTCGTAGTGTCGAAGAGCCAATAATAATACAGATCCTCCGTTAGGTACTATTATCCGTGAGCAACGGTGAACACTCTTCATTAGGTAGCTTGTCTGTTCGTTTGTCGACAAGATACATAAAAAAGATAGTTCAAGGTTTATAACGGGAGGACTACTATAGGATTACGTTTGTTCATTTAAGAAACCTGTATAAATACGGAAGTTTTACATAAGAAAGATCAAATGATTAATTGGAAACTTTAAAGAAATAAATACCTGTGTTATTATTGTATTACTAAGAAATACAACTGAGATACCCTTTTGGAAGAGACTCCACACAGAATCAATTGAATTTATAGCATCAAACGAAGTTTTAAATGAGAGATATCTCTTAATAGAAAAAAGTAGTTACTATATTTTTTACCATTAGCCGAAAAACTAAGAGAAGAACACTGCAAACTGTGCATTAAGTTTCAAAAAGCAGCTTTATTTTACTTGCTTTACTTTAACTTAAGGTCACACTAGAAAACTTGTTCAATTTTCCAATTCATGCGGCAACATCAACGCGACATTTTGGTATTATCCACGAAACCACTTTTAATTTTGCATAACAATGGAAAGAAAAATTAAACTACTTAAAGTCATAAAGCCATTACATCGAAGTTTAAAAAGTTAGCTTTAGAGTTACTTAAGCTTTTGTTCGCTTCTGGTGAACATTAAAATGTTTAGCAACATGATAAAAATAAAAAACCTCTTAAATACGGTAATCAATTACGTAATGTAAAACCATTTTATATTAAAGAATTTTTAACGCACTAACGGCGGTCAATGAAGTGTGGGATCTTTTCCTCAAGACAATTTTGTTGGACAAATCACTTAACATGATGCTCTAAACACGGATACTATGGTTAAGGCTTTTAAAAATAAATGGAACATTTTGAATTTAATATACTACTAATTAAATATGATCATTTATTAAGGACATTGATAACACTTTAATTACTCAATTTCTAATATGCAATGAATATTGACACCGTGTCATAAATATATAAAGAACAGACCTTTATAGCAATGATCATTTCAAAAGGCCTTATTTAATCTCTTCCTATACGAGAATATGTCGCTACTTGCAGGGTTGCTTTTAAATACTATATTTATATAATTGTGATGGAAAATGTGGTTAAAACTTATGTATATTATGCATTTAGTGAAAATAAAATAAACAAAGCAAACAATAAAGTACTAATATAACTATTTTACAGTAGTATTTAATTCTATTAAAATATCTAGGCGAACGACGTTGTAGATGTAAGTATGCCTGTAAGTATATTATTGCATTTTTCCGATAAAACTAGTTTCATTTTATTAAAAAGTAAAATAAAATTTCACATCTAAAGCGCTTGTAATAGGGTTTGCCAGTATTGGCTGTAACTTGAAATAAATGCTACAAGTGCTACGACATTTTATGTTACTTAAACTCCGTAGGCTTGTCGTAGCACGTAGCACTTTGAAGCACGGGTATTGGCTGCGTGCCAGCCTACCTGTTGTTAACGTGTTAGCTGTCTTTTGTTGAACGAACTATCTGTTGCGTCTTCATGTTTCAGTAAGTAATATACGACGTGGAGAGATTTTCCTTTATCGTTGGAGCCATGTTACGTACTTGTCAGTGGAGTATGGTTCGCAAAAAACTTTTCGTATTACGCGGTGTTTAGTAACCTTTCAAACAAAACTTTATGTTTCCTTTAAAATAGTTTAAATATTGCTAGAAATAGTTTCACTTAACACTCAGGGTCACTGCTAACTCTGTTACCAGGCAGGGGCGTGCGCTCCTTGTAGGCAGATATGCAGTGCTTTATTTGCCATTCACAGATTTTTAATAAAACGTTCGTACGTTTTAGATGACTTTAATTAATAGTAAAGAAATGAATAAACAAAATATAATAACTTAAAAACGCCTAATATTTTATAAATAGCACCTATTTACAAGCATATGTTTGCCAGGCGT
The DNA here is from genome assembly GCA_003671415.1 of Megathymus violae. Taxonomy (NCBI): domain Eukaryota; kingdom Metazoa; phylum Arthropoda; class Insecta; order Lepidoptera; family Hesperiidae; genus Megathymus; species Megathymus violae. Next base: position 3,513,402 of record PDGT01000034.1, read on the forward strand.
TTGGCGACAAGCAAGCGGCGCTGCAAAATAATGTACCTAATCAACCTGCCGTCGCGTCCCGCATGAAATTTGTTCACATGTGTGTAGTAATTTTGGTGTCCGTGCATAGTTCGCAAACGCACACACCCATGAATATCGAAAGCCACAACTCCAGCGGCAGGCTACGGAAGTTCGGCAGTTGTCGGCAGTAATCGGAAATGTTCGTTGCCTATAATCTGAGTAAAAATAATAAGCGGAAATCTAACATTATGCATTTTTGTTTAGTAAGGTTTTATTTGTTTAAATAGCAGAAATGTTTTGTGTTTCGCAGGGGCCATTTTGCTTTTTTCATTTGATAAGCATTGTTTACTATTTTGTTTGCTCCAGTATATTTATAGTTTTCTTAAAAGATTTTTCATTTTAACATTTGAAAGTGTGTACATTTAACAGTTTATTACTGAGTTTCTATAATAATTGTAGTGATTTGGTTTTACTAGTGCGTTTGTTGATTTTTTTTTTAATGTTATTTGATTGTGAGGTTTGTGTTGAAAATGTATGTTTATTAAAAATTAAAAATAACAAGTTCTCACAATTGTCATTCAGTGAAAAGATTCAAATTGTGTCTAAAGGTAAGTGTGTACCCGAATAACAACAATTAAACCAGCAAAAAGGGAATGTAACTCGAAAGTTACATGTTAAAAATTATGAAACGTATAACTGGCTGTGTGGTTGTGTACACACGATTAAATTATATTGTTTTCCTTGCATATTGTTTAGTAATTCTAGTACAGTGTGGACTAAATAATTTCTATTCCGCGGCAAAGAAGCATGGCAATACAGAAAAACATCTGGAGCCTTGCATAAAATTAAATACTTTTGGTCAAGTAACCGGAACCTTGAATATGTGAAAATTGAAGCTGACTGGGTGAGTAGTTACATTTTAGCTTATTATTTTACTTATTAGAATTTCTTCCGCCGCGACGATCGATCGCTGTTTTGTCTACGTTGCCGTAGAAGATGTACATGAATAGTAGTACATTTTAGACTTGTTCTGTTGGCATGGTTTCCGACTTAGAGATCCATCGCCTGGCTGTGGCTATGCTAAAAATCTATAAAAGAAAAGTTTTTGTGACCGAGTACTCCGCCGCATACCCAGTGTCATAATCCAGTGCACGCCGCTGTTACCAGGATATTACAATATAGCGAAATTATACTATATAAATTGATAATTACAGTTTCCTAATACTACATTTATATAAAATTTAAATAAGCACCAGTCATATACCATAATTAAAATTTATTTGCAATCACCAAAAAAATTAAAATGAGCGTTAAACTACAGCACAATTTGAATTTATGACAACCCCATAGCCTAGTTGGTACTGACACTGCCTGCCGAGCGAGGGGTCCCGAGTTCGATTTTCGGTCGGGACAGACATTTTTTATATGACAAATAAATGTTTGTTCTCGGATCATGGGTGTTTGTAATGTCATATATGTGTATGCCCATACCACCCGCAACACAGGGAATCCTAGATGAGGAGTGTGAGTGTGTAAACACATATTTATTTAATAATATCAATGTGATGGATGAAGGTTTTTAAAAGTCGTTAACCGAAAAAAATTACATTCGCAAAACGCAATAAGCCCCTAGCGGAGACATTGAGTTCACAAAAAACGTTCCATTCTCACGCAATTTAAGAACAAATAAGCACAGGCGGAAAGTTATTCCACTTCGGCGTTTTATCGGGTATCTTCGGAAAAGTTTTTAAGGTTTGATTCGTAATAACTTTAAGGAGATAACAATGTAGGAAATGACACAGACTGAGTTATTTGTACTATATTCCTTGCTAAACAAATATAGACTATTTAGTTGTGATAACAAATACCAAATTTATGTTTTTTGAGATAGTTTTGTATATATTAATCATTAAAGATTTTCCTATTTGTAGCTTGTGTAATTATGATAATTTTTCAAAAATATTTTTGCTAGGGGTTATTATCTGGTAAAATTTTGTAATTTTATTCTTCATTTTATATTATAGTTATAACTGCTTAAACATAAGTCTTACATTATAATAGTAGTACTAACCTCATTTAATCTTTTAAAGAAATTAATATAATAAATGTTGCGTCAAAATATATTTAAAATAACGTTACGTACGTTAAAAATATTGGATAATTTTCTTAAGACGAGTTATGTTCTCAACATTAATACTAGGAAAGGCTAAACTGATTGTACCAAATTTTAGACTTAGCTAAACTGGTGGCTCTTTCATGGGTAGATGTATAAACATGTAGTCAAATACCGTTAGAGTTGACGGAAATGCCAAACTATAAATTATAAAACTCACGACAAAAGCATTCTTATGAATAAAAGTTGTTACAAACTAGATGATTATTTTAAAGATAACACTTCTTGGACATGAGCTTAATATATAGTAATAATTAGTAGTAAGCGCTTTCTGTATTGTCAATGGCAAAAAAATATATGTATACTTGGGAGTTGCTTGCCGCTTATTCCTCCGGGACCACTTAAAAAGTGTTTGTAAAAACTTTAGCTTATATTTAATGTCTTTCAATCATTCTATAAGTACACTATCAAGAGTGCTTGACTGTAAGTGTACAATTACGCAAATATATGTAGTATATATTAAACCGAAAATTCTGTGTGAAGGTAATGTCGAAATCTATTACTTAAAACGAGCCTGAATCGACGGGTATACTCGACACGAAACTACCTTGTGCCGTCACAATAGGATTGATTCTATTTAAATCGATTCGGCTAAACCGAGTTATGACCTGTTTCGTTAATATCGTCGATTTGATTTAATCCTGTGAAATTTCTACGGTTTCCTCTACAATCTCAACAAAGTATGTGTTTAATAGGAGATGCTTTTCAAATAACCGCACAACTGTCGCTGAATCATAAGCCGAGGACTAACAAATTTGTGTCCGAAGTCAACACTCCAAAGTGGTTTCAAAATAGAATTGACCAAATTAACCCCTGAATCAAGAATTGATTATGGATAATTCCAAAGTAATACAAGTTTCTACATGATAGTTTTGTTGGTCAAAAATTTGAATGAAATTAAATTATACAACTATTAAGTAATATTTTACACGTGCGTGTCTAACACATAATGGAACAACAAAATCTGAATGAGCAAAATTAAGCAAACATTACTCAGAGATCTAAGTTTTAAATAAAAATTGTATAAATGGGTAACTAAGTCCCCAATAATCAAGCAAAAGGGCACCTGGTAAGTACCCACTGCCGCCCGTCAACGAGCCAACACCAACGCGTTGCGACGCGCGAAGAAATGGGAAATCTCGCTTTTTATTCTTTTAATTTCATTTAACAAAAATAAATTAATTAGCTCCTTATAAAAATTCCGTTAAAATTTAAAAAATTCAAGCATATTTTATCAGAAATCAAGAATCTCGTGCACTTTGAGAAAACATAGAACGTCCATGAGGTGTGAGTTGCTCCTAAAACCAAATATAGACAAAGAGACCAGAGTTTCGACAAAAGTGAAAAATATTAGATAGGGAGATACGGCGACATTTCATGGGCGTTTTTGTGCTTCAAAGAGAATGCTAACTCGTCACTCCTGATGTTTATTAAAATAGCAGTTAAGTCATGTCAAAAGCATTTGGGCGGCATCAGAAGTTTCGATATTCGGACAGGCCGTTAAGCCTTCCAACAATCCGTAATGACGCAGCAGGGTGGTGGTATATGCACTAGGTCTCTTTTACAGTTAATAAAATATGCTGACGCTCTACAAAGGGCCGCTAATATGTCGTAACTAAAGCTACAAAATATAATTAATGAAGGATTTTTGTTCAAGTCAATTTGATAGATGTAGGATCAATAATTTTATCATGAAAGTTGGTTGCATTAGCCATTTAAACTATTTCACAAAATACCTATGTGCTATTTACACGATAGATATAAAATACAAAGATTTCTAAATAAAACTCGAAATGAATATAAGAAATACAGAAATCAACAACCGAAACCACTACATGATTTCATCATAAAGAAAACCGCTGTAACTATGTAAATAATAAAACTACCTCCCTGGCAAGCTTAATTTACATCTAGGGCGGCAATTATTCGTAAAATTGTTGGTTTTAAGATTTTACCTGAATTTATTAGTACTTTTTCCTACTCATAATTTTGCCTACGGCGATTAGTCAATCGATTACCAATCACGGTTGAATTCGCTTAATACGCTAGATCAGTTATTGCTTCAAGACGTTGAACTCCTAGCGCTTCATGTTCTCGAGTGTGAGTTGTTAGTTATGTTTTAATCGGGTTTAATCACGACACCTGCAATATATGAAATATCAATTGATAGTTGTGAATGATAATATAATAGAGATTCAGTAAAATCTTAAATGTTTAAAGATATTAAATGAATTTTCCACGACGTCGTCCCGTACCTCTATTGTGCACATAAAGAAGCACTACACCATACTCCATACTATACAATCGAGGCCAATAGCTTCGATTCAAGATTTAAGATTGAAGAACGCCGCACACAATGGGGAGACGAAAATTGTTATAACAATAAATTACATATACCCACATTTCATACGCAGCAGTGTGGGTACATAAATACCGTAATCCTTTCCGAATAAGAGGCGCTGAGCATTGTCGTGATTCTTGTCATCATGTTGGTACAGTTGTTAGTATTAATGCATATCTTTTAAAACTACCAAATTATTTTAGTGTACACTAAAACAAGAGTACAAGAGAAGGTTCTAGGCCTTAATTACAAGAGAAGACCATGCAGGGGGCCACTTGCGAATTGAAGTTAATATATGGGTATTACGATTGATTAACAAATGAATATATACTCGTATGTGCATGAACACCAGAATCATGCCACATTGGATTTTTGTGGTGAGTTATCGTATCGCACGCACACTTGCGTTTACGACCCATTTATAAAGACGACGATTAGAAACTTCACAATAATGTACACTCATAATTCCCAAAAATATGCCTCAAGTAGGCAGGTGGTCTAAAAAATTTTTAACACAAAGTTTGTGATAAATGTTTGTCTTATTCAGGGATTGGAGCCTGAAATTATGACAAAAGTAAATGTAAGTTAAAAATTGAATTGACTATAAATTATTTATAGGAATAAAAAACAGCATAATGAAATAAAATTTATTAAGGAAAAATTCAAATGTTTAAATAAATCACTGCGTATATCGAAATAAAAAAATATAACAATAATTTAACTATGTATTTATATGATCGACTGTACAGCGGGCATTCTAAGTGGGCGCATTGTGAGAGGGGATTGGTTTTCCAGTAAAGAGAGCACACGGGAATCGATTTATCATTTTCTCGGAAAGAAACCCCACAACAATAGAGCCCTATATTAAGATTAAACTTCAAAACTTCAAACGTAATGTGCACTTTGGTGCTGTTAATTGCCTGGCATACAAGTTCAACCAAAAGAGATCAGCAGACGCAGACAGACAGTTTCTTCGCCACTGTAATGTACAATGTCTACATCTGTTCATTATGAATCAAGAGATAATTCGATTTTTATTACGACTTAGGAAGGGTCAGACTAGATAAGAACTAATTCGACTTAATTACGTTGTAAAAACTGAATGGGAATAATATTTGAATAGAATTTTTAATGCAAATAAGATTAAGTTTTCATAACAATTTTTAAATGAAGACCTATTTTAGAAAACTTTACAATACAGTCCATCATATTATACAAATCGAAAAAGATAAATATTATTCATTCAGTTTCGTGAAATAACATTAACGTAAATGTGCTTAAATAGTAAACGAATGTGATTTGTAAATTGAAATATTCAACTTCTTGGTAAAATAGAAGGGAAAAGAACATACATTTTATCTAGTTGTAAAATGTCCCATACATACAGACATACAGAAACTTATGAAGATACACTAATAACCACACTTATTATTTGTATTAATAGTATACATGTGTGACCTATGTGGTACATGTATGAACTTCAAGTAAAGTATTCCTTATTTGAAGTTCACACATGTACTGCTGCAGAGTAAAATTAATTGTGTCAATCCTGATACATTCTTTATGTTTACTAAAATCAAATTGTTTTGCAGCGAAAATATCAGATGTAGTAGTAACATCACCACCAGCTGACCGTGCAAAAATTTCTTATCCAAGACAGATTAAGACAATTCTATCGGTAAGTGACAATGTAGTCCGATGGTTATACCAGCAAAATTCTTTGTACAGAGGATTTAATTTTGCTTTCGCATTTAATCGAGCCATAACGTCAACGTTAAAAATATGTGGATACCACATACCAATAATAAATTCCAATAGCCTAGGTGATCTTATCCTTACTAGCTATAAAACATCAGGTAAAGAATTTCCTTATATCGGATATTTAGGAATTCCTGACATCGTCGAGATTACTGCATTACAAGGGATTTGGTCGCTGTTAGTAAAATTCGTTAACAAATTTGATGACGAAGTCATTTTTGGGAAAATAAAATGCGAATTTGAATTAGAGTGAATAGTATTTTAATGACTATTATTAAGACTAGATCAATACTACTCCCATCGTAATAAAGCAGGGCTAGTTTGAAACATATCAATACTACTATGGATTTATAAGGCTTGGAAAATATTCCACCGCGCTGTTCCAGTGGGGATCGGAGAAAGGTCTAATGGCCGAGCCAAGTGTAGCCAGGTTCACGCCGTCCGAAACCATTGAAACGTCGACTGAATTTGATAATAACAAGGATCAGTAGCTAATCACTCCTCCTAAAGCATGGAAGCAATATAAATGTCATTCGCGGTCACCCATCCAACTCTAGACTGCACACAAAATCGCTCAACTTAACCAATTACTTACGATCGACACAAACCAATTTTCATATTGCGTTTGCAATGAGAGTAGAATATTTGAATTACATACATTACATTAATATATAATGTATTGTATACAATCAATGTTTTTGTCCAAAGATTATATCAGGCACATTCAATATAGAATTAAATATGCATGAGTCTCGAGCTTTCTGGCTCAATATCATGCTCCCGCTACCGTCAACGTCACTAAAGTTCCGAAAATCCGCGAAGCAATTATGTCCCTGTCAATTGCTGAACAACTGAATATGTTTACGGAAATATTGAAACAACCAGAATGGTTGTATGGACTCATAATGTGCTCATAAATGACGAAGTAACAAATAATGATAACAATGATGATATTTTTGATTAAGTATAAGCAATGTAAAAACAACGCTGTAATTAAAAGTCTATTTCATCTGAAAATACCGTTTGACTAAGAGCATTTTTAATATTCAATAACTTTTATAATTACTGTGTAGGTGAATGACGAGCTGATAGTTTGCATAGTTGTCAATGAACGCAAGATAAGGTTTTTGCATCATTAATTCTGTACCTACTGTACAAGAAGACAGAAAAGGTTAGGTCGGTAGGTTGAACGTATGTATTTAACTGATGTTTAGTTATAAAGTGCATACATTGCAGGGAAAATTAACATGTAATTTGGCGTTTCAGCAACAAAGTAAGTGTTAACATATAAGGTACTTTATATCACGTAAACGAAAGGGGTTTTGCCGAATAATGCAAATAAATAGTTTGGAAGTAATTTCACGGGGCTTTTAAGTCATTTGAAATAAATATCTCTATCTCACAGTCTCGAAAGATTTCTAATCAGGGTTAAAGTTTATTCGGACATCCACAAAAAGGACAGAGATTAATATCGTTACTATCCTAGACTTCACATACTTTTAAATAATATGAAAAATTCCGAGATAAACACACATTTCAATTCAAATTTAAATGAAACTTTAGGCCAACAATGATATGTATAACTGAGTGACATCGTTGTGACAGGTAACAAAAAGTACGTAAGTATTACTAGTTTGGCATGTGCCTTCGAGTAGAAATATTTCCATTTAAATAAGCAAGTGTGTACAAAGAATATTTTATCGACGCGAGATGGACATCTAAGGGGCGAAGAGCACTAAAGTTTAGTGTTAAGAGAACATACTCGTAAACTCCACTGTAATACCCCTTCATATCCAAATATTCATATTCATTGACCGTAAAAGCATTTTCTATTTTGCGAGATTGAATTTCCTTAACATTGTTTGTAGGCGTTCTCAGGTAGATGCGGTCCTGTAAATTTTATTTTTATATCCATGAGTGAGTGCCTTTTCTCCTGTTCCCTCTCCTATTCGGTTATTAGTTTCGACATGTGTTGTTCTCTCTTTATCTAACCCTGCCTCATCCGTTGCACTTATATTATGTCTTGGGACCTATTTAAAGAGACAGATTCTTTGCCAGCATGAAAGAGGGATGGGCCACGATTTGTTTTATCAATTAAATAATATTAAGTTCTTTTAGTTCATAATATTATTTTGACATTATGTTAGTTCTACTCTCAGCATATAAATGGTATTCGACCACCTGATATTTTTTTCGATGATATTTGGCCGCTGCCTCATAATTTCTTAATACTCTTAGGTATATTGGAAAATGGCTGTGCTATGTGCATATGTGCATATGTGCATATGTGCTATGACAGAACAAAAAATGTTCTACAATATTCAAGAACATATCAATATCTACAAATAACTTCGCGATACTATATGTCCAACTACTGTAGTTATGTCATTATAACCACTTTTTACATTTTAAAAGCTGACCAAAATCAGGCCATGATAACCATACCTTCGTGTTACTCCTTATCCAAATAAATCATTTCATATTCAAAACATTTTCAATACCTATAGATAATTTTTTGAATTACTCAAATCGGACATTCCGTTCAGAAGATTTTACGAATTTAGCGCAATGACCATTGTGGCCCCACGCAAAGCAGCCGGTAGCGTAGGCCGGCGGACAAGGCGACGAGGAGCGGGCAGGAGATAGGGGGCGGGCACATCTATGAAGTAGATAGTCGCGCGGTCGGCTCCTTACACAGCGGACATATGCAACATTATATATGACCTTTATAAAGACAAAATTATAAATATATCTCAAAATTTTTAAAAATAAAAGTACACCCGTGCGAAGCCGGGGCGGGCCGCTAGGCGTTTATAAAATTCTTGGAAGCGAATTCACTGGAAAGAAATATAAAAATAATAAACATACATGAAAAATTCTGCGAAGTACTTATTCTACTAAGTACTAACATAATTATTATAAAGAAGCAATGCCTAAAATACAGTGCTTGCAACTAGATAATATAAGAGGCTTAAATAGAAGTATCCACATTATGAATCTTGTCATGAAAGTGGCTTGTAATACTAAATTCAATTAGTGACGTACTAAGTTGCAGAATAATATGTTCACATTACTCATAGAAGCATGTTCATTTAACGAAGGTATCATCATACGGAAGACGGCGTTACTATGTCTTATGATGCGTTTATTTGCTTAGTCTCTTACATAATAATCGACCAATAAGATATATTCTATAGGAGAAGCTCGTCTAGGACAATTACTTTGAAATCATCTGACACACATGAGTGGTCGTTATGTGTCAGCTTACATGGATTCGAAACTAACACGAATAAACAGTCGAAATCACACTTGTTAATCATAAGTATTTCGCTTCGTAAACAGAACCGTTCGCTTTTATTCTTAAAATCCGAACGGCCCTACGGGCTTTTTTTTGCGCCCAGATAAAGGGAAATATGGTTACCTTCCGGTGATGCGCCGGAGGGTGGTGACGAACGCTCATGCATACCAGCGCAGCCGGCTGCGCTGGTTATGTAGGACTCCCGATAAACCAACGGGCCTACTCACTAAACACCACCTGAGGTTGGCTTTGGCCCTACGGATTCTAAGCCTTCATCGGTTGCGACACCTCTTAGGGTAGAGGGGCGCTAACGGTGCTCCCCAGGGGGGATTGCGCTCGGAAGTCGACACTGAAGGTGTCATCTGTAGGGGGCTTGTGACATCACCAGGACGATCACCATTTTGATGGTACAGGGACCTCAGAGTCGACCTGGGGTTTCTCGGGCGGCCCTGCTCACTATTTACACCCTCTTGTACACCTTCCAGAACTTTCTAAGCCTTACACGTCAATATCCCCGCAAATCAATAGAATGTTATGACGCAGGTTATTAAGTAAACGTGTACGCGATATTTGACGAGAGTCGTCTGATGTACCTGAGAAAGACCAATTGTACCTGGTTTTTATGGGCGCTATTGCTGTCCGCTAAACTTACATAACAATTATTAAAATTACTCTATGTTGACGCTGTTTACATTTCTGAAACGCTAATAACACGCAACGTCGTCCTTTTTGTGAAGAATTTTTAAGGATGTCGGTTGTTACATTTCGGTTACCCGGTTGCAACTGCTCCAAATCTAATGGAAATTGGTGCACCTACATTCATCAGAATATTAATTTTAACTACATAACTTCAACCAACAGACTTCAACATAAACACTCACGTATCACAAACACGATTTAAACAAACTAACCGCTAAGATAAACAGCTGAGCGTTCGGGAAGGGAAAGTGAGCAAACTACATTAGATGACGCAACAAATTTTTGCACGAACACACTCCGACCAATGTTTACTCGCGCAGTAGGTATAACAGTAAACATCTCGAGCTCAGGATAACTAATAATATGCTGTTACTCGTACAGTCCAGTTTTTATTTCAATAGATGTTTTCATCGATGTACCTACTCATAAGTGCATAGTGAAGGTAAAGGCTATTAATAGACAGGAAAAAGGGTATTCGTAGTTATGAGAAGCAATTTTTCTGTTTTTTGTCTTTTTGTCTCTTTGTCTGATTAAGCAGCTACATCAATAATACTGTAAGCTTTTCTAGTGACTGTTTGCCAGCCAAAGAAAAATCATTGAAACATTAAACTGATGCTCTAACTTTGCTTCATCATCATTACAACCCATATATATCATCATATCAGTCCCACTGCTGGGATGGGGCCCTTTACATAGTGAGAAGGGTTAAGGTGTACACCACGGTAGCAAAGTGCGAGTTGTCAGACTTCATATGCCTTTGCGAATATTATGAGGAAATCTCAGGTAACCTCACGATGATATCTTTGTAATCGGACATAATATGAAACATTGGAGGGGCGTGCAGGATTCGAACTTGTGTCGCCCGTACAGGAGACCTACGTTCAAACAATTCCACAAATCGGTTCACGCTTGGTTTTAGGAGATTGGTAACTAGGCAAACAATTAAATAGTACTATTGTGTAAGAATGCAATCTGTCGGCCTTTGTAGTTTACTTTTCAGGGAACCTTGAACAGAGCAGCTTGCCTTGTCATAAATTAAAGATGAAAAAATCCGCTTACACCCCGCTTAATCCTAAAGATTTAACCTATTATCAAAATTCTGATAATCCCACCTTTCTTTTACTGGCTCCCTTACTAATGTTCATTAATTTCAAGGTCCATGGATCAGAAATTAAAAGACTGTATGTAACGTCGTAGACAAGTAACCAATTGCATGTATTTTATCTTTGCAATTTACTGACCAGAGCGAGCGTCACATTGTTTTACACTTTCGAAGTTCTTTTGACTTCCTTCTTACTTTTATAACGTTTTGTATCTATATCAAACTATTTTTAAACGCTCTCCATTAACTTAACTCAATTCTTTTAATTTTCATACAAACTTTTGACTTATTTAAAGTTCGTCCCATATATTATCATAAAAAAGTAATTCTATAAATACAACCTGGTATTCACACCAGGATACTCCAAAGTGTCGTTCAAAAATGTCGCTAAGGTCCTTTTTTAAATTAAAATAACTATAACCTAAAATAATATAATTTCTATCTTCTTCTTTCTCGGCCGATAACGCATTAGTGACGTCTTAGGTGTTACTCATGTCCATGGGCAACGGTGACCACTTACCATCAGGTGGCTCGTATGATCGTTTGTCGGCTATTCATATAAAAAAAAATATATCTTACTGTTTCTAAAATTATAATAAAATTACACTTTTAAACGTCCTACGCACCGAACACAATTTCAAAGCTAAAAAGGAAATGCATCGACTCATATTTATCTTCTCCTCCTCCCCCTAACCCCATGCAGCCTACGTGCGCAGCGGCCTAATATATTAAAGAGTGTACTAGCTAGTGACTCCGAGAATATAATTATGGGCGAACGTCACAGGGTAAGTTTGTTTTATTATTAAATACATATTACTTTATTTTTGGTTTATATTACTATAGTTTATTTTTAGGATTCTGCACACACAATCAATAACACGGAATGTATCTATCTCTAAGTCTATTTGCTATACTGTCACACGTAATTTAATCAACGGACAATATATATCGGTATCGCGAGTTTTATGATCCAAAAATTGACGTGTACCTAAAATAAATTAATTCTAATTTCAGAAGTTAAGTGTGGGTAAATCTGGGCTAAGTCAGTAAATAGGTATATTTTAACTGCATTAAAATTCGCAATTTCAAAGGCGAAATAATAACACATAAAATGTACTGGTGCCAAAAAGTCTTAGTCCAAACAGACATCCGACCAAAATCATTGGCAGATTTCAACGTTTCCTTCTCAATATAGCAACAATAATTTTGCATACCTATGATGCATTCCAAGGTAAATTGCACTCAAATTAGATGAGAATGCTAGTCAGAGAGCTTGAATAACGCTTTCAGAGAGACTTAATACCAGTCTCGGTGTAGAATATGACTGAACGTTACAATTTACTATTTCATATCGCGGTGCGATCTGACGCCAACTTATAAACGTCCCAATTAACTCGGCTTAACACTTACGGCTTATGAGAAAAAGATTTTAAAATTTAAAAATGGATGGAAAACACTGTAAAAACATGTCTTTCTTTTAGATAATATTTGGAATCAGTTTTTTTTTTCATATACTCGAGGTTTTTTCTAGCTCCAATGCATATAAAACAACTTTATTAAAACCACAATTGCAAACTCTGTTTATTTTATCGATTTTTTTATCGAAAATCTCAAGTAGGTATCTTAAAAACTTTATGAATAAAGACATGCTTCTAATTGATGCTCTTGATAAATTTAATGTAACTTAATCGAAAGCATAAGTATCAACAAAAAGGAGGTGGCTCCATCTATCTTCGAGTGCCAAAGCTGACCAACAACGAGACAACGACGCATACCCTCCTATTAGAATGTTTATTTGAGATCTGTACCACCAGTTTAGTTCCGCCGATTTCCAACGTGACGGTAACCTACATTACTTACCCGAGGACAGCTTCTAAAATCGACCGTAACGACCGCGATGTGTCAATACCGAGTCCCTGGCTATAAAGCAGGCACAATTCCTCGAATGTGTATAAGCAAAAACTGCATACACAGTCGATCATAGCAAGATATAGAAAATTCGTTGAAAAAGTATCTATAATAGGTAGGTATAGGTTTTAAATAGTTCCAGCCACCGAGCTAAGAGTACGTAATAGAACGAATACTTAAGTTCTATTGCGGCGCAATCTATAAATTGACCTAAATAGGCCAGGCTATTCAATTCAACAGAAGGGATTACACGTTCTATGGTAGTCTTGCTATTTCTCTGGCGTGCACCTACTCACTAGTCACCTATTATTACTAATACTGTTGCAGTTCTCTATATGTTGTGCAGTAATTCTAAACGATGTCAAATGGTTAAGGACACCAATGATTCTTCACATGCTAACTTAATACCCTTGCCTGGTTCTAGGCTCTTATTTATTTTTTTATTATAAGAAGAATTAGCAGAAGCCTATTCACTCTTGACTTACAGACATCTATATAAACGGTCGGGAACATAGACAAGGATAAGCTATACCAGTCTATTGTATTTTCTGATCATCACCCTCATCGTCAACTGAGCCGAACAACGCCCACTGTTGGGCATATGCCTCCCCCGAGGATCTCCAAGACGATCGGTCCTGAGCTGCCCACAGCCAGTTGGCTACCCGTGACCTTCACCGCCGTGTTTTGTGATCCCTCATATGTATATGCCTAAGTGCGGCGTACCAGACTTAATTTAATTATCATGCCCAATTCTTTTTGTACGTTACTCTACAATAAAATGTCTTAAAAATATGTGTGTTATCAGTAAATGTAAAATCACAGGTTACTCTTCCTGTTCCGTAATATTACCACCAACACAAATGAGCTTATTATTAGTCTAATCTAAATAATTGCCTATTAACTTATGTAATAGAGTACAGCGTTCATAAGATAATTATTATGTTGATGTGTAAGCGAGGTTATAAGATTAATTAGAACAATTGAATGGAGAGCTAATTCAATTTACGAACACATTGGCTTGCAAAATTAATATTAATAGGTCAAACACGTATTCCACAGAGCATCAGCAAAATAAAACGTTAGAGTAATGTGATCAATAGATAACATAAATCCTTGATAACGGTGTTAGACTTGGATAGATCTAGTAACACAACACTATTTCCACTATATGAAGATAATAAAATTAATGATCTTAATTAAATAACACTAATAAATCAACAAGGGATAGTAAAGTTATCAAAATAAGATATCTTACTAATAAATAACGTCTTCTTATTTGCCGTCTTAACAAATTGAGAAATTAAAATAATTGGTGTGATTCATCGTCTTATTAGCTTTACTTAGCTGATGCTTGTACACAGTGATTCTTAAATTCTGCTGATGATGTGAGAATGAATTGATCGAATGAATATACAAAAAAATCCGATATTCCACTGTTGAGCTCGGCACTCCGAAAGTGGCCACGATAATCCGAAGCTTTAGCGCCGCCCGTTGAGTCTAAACGACTGCTATCTAATTATATGAACCTGGAGTACCAGCAGTATTTAAAAGGAACGTACCTAAAAATATTTCACTTTAAAATAAATGACACGTTTAAATGCTGCCATCAGTGGCGCATTTCCATAATGTCTCCGTCATTTGCTTGAATACAGCTGTCTCACAGCGTCACTCGGACCGCCGACACTGCTGCGAATAGGTAATTCATCCTGAGAGACAGAAATGTAAATAGGATTTTTACTTGTGTAATTGAATTTATGAAAGAATTTATAATACTCGAATATAACATTTATAAAGTTGCACTTTACGGTCGAGCCGGCGGAATTTACTTTAAAAGTTCGGTTGCCAGAGTAAACTGGGTCCAGATAACTTAAGATGCGCTATACGAATAAGGTTTCTGGTCGACGACGGCAACGATGTTATTATTCTTTGGGTCTAATGAACTGATTGACATATCGACTAACGACTAATAAAAATCTTTGGAACGAACGAACCTTCCGGATTTTGGAATGGTCCCGTGGAGCTACGAGTGGGGGTTCAATCAAAGTGGAAAAACCGATTGACTTGACTCCATTTATGAATTTATTAACAGATCCAGGTAGACGTAGTTCACACCGTTCTGGATGACGGGTGTGTATATATATAAAACACATACATATATATATACATACAACACACAAACCATATATGTATATAGATGTATATACACTATGTACATAATTTACTTATATGAATATGTGTATCCTACCATCTTTTATAGCAACCTTTTAAGTGTGTAAGTTATATTTTTTATTACTCAATGTGTGAAGAATATTTTTATCGTATTGTATTATTATGACTAACAAAATTGGTTAAGTAGTGTAGATGTTACACGATTACATAGAGTTACTAACGATTGTATAAAGATAAAAAAAATAAAATAAATTTGTAGCGCCATTATACATCGGTAGTGAACGACAGAGTTGTACAATAAAACTGGTTGTCCATGAAGACTACGCCAGGTTTTAGAAGAGATTCTATTGTGCCCCACAATAAGGTGAAGTGCAATTACAATCAGGTGGAGTGTCTACACGTTTGCGATCACTGCAGAACTGTTTTTTAAATTGCAGAATGCCCATTGGCAAGATTACAAAGAAACAACTGCAACAGATAATTTCTGTGAAAAGACTAGAATGAAAAAAAATTTAAATTTCTGTGAAAAGTTTTAGAGTGAAAAAAAGATTAATTAGGGCAATAGTAGTAACAGTTAATGCTAATTGGATCTAGCTGACTAGTTTTAACATAAATTAGCAGATACACCAAAACTGTGATACAAAATTCCACAGACGACACTGTTAGTGTTTTAAGCGCACGTGATTTCGCAAAGCTTTACGTGAAAGGGCAGCGCGAATTTTAGCGCATTTGGACGGACAAATTGACGTGACGTTGATAACCGTCGCTCAGACCCAGTCTGGATCCGTCGAGCGACAGCATCTGAATTTTCTGGTTAAAAAGCCATTATCTATGTTTCAAATGCTTTTTATTATGACGTTGCTCTTTGCGTACAGAAAAATACTAGGATTCTATGTAGTTGACAAAGTTCTGATATTCTTATTTGTAACTAAATCATTGTAAAAATATCGTATTATGTTTACAATATTGTTACGAAGCTTCTCGAAAGGTTGGCCGAAAAGAGAACGGCGGCAGCCTTACGAAGTTTCTGGAAGGGTCGGCCGGAAACAATAGAGGCAATAAAAAAAACCCAGGTATTAATAACATCTACCCGGAACACTTCAAGCAACTCTCGCCCTTATGACTTACTCAAAAGGGCGAATATGGTATCAAGTGCTCTCTATATCTGATCCGCTATTATTCTATCGATTTCCGGGTATTATTATTGACTTTGCGTGAAAGCCGTAGTAAAGTCTGGAAGGCCCGGAAATCGATATAAATAGAGGGCAGGGTCGCCCACGGAGCATTCGGTTCCCGAATACGAACGCCAATAGTTCCTTTCCTACGAAGCGAAATCGACCTGCGATCTACGAGTGCGACTGGAACAATTTTATTACATGTACCTTACCATACCAACACACATATATCCTGTAGTTCAGTAGGTTTTATTAGTGTAACAAGTAATTTTATTAACCATTAGGACAGTTTACACAGTTAAACTTGTTTACCTTGCCTATTTTCGTCGCTTTTACATGTTTTACGGTACCTTTACATAGGATGAGCCACCATCTAGCTTTAATTCAATAATCGTGTTACAAAAAAGTAAAGCAATAAGGCTATAATATTTAGGATCACCCGAATTTCTACGACTAATATTAAAGAAATAAGTGGACATACCCGGACTTTTTCAATAGTTTATGACGACATAATAGTTATGTGAAAAAACTAGTAAATACAATCAGAAGAATAGTACCCGCAAACTTGAAATAAGGATTCCAAGTAAGGCAAGTCGGATTTTTTGTAGTATTTACGGATTATTTGTAGTAGACTAGTGATGGGGTTAATTAATAACCTACCCAAATATCAGATAATAACCGTCCCCTTATAACTTACTTACTTAATATATCCTCAGAAGCACGAAAACGCGGTCGCCTATTCGACTACACACCTTAACACGAACACAAATCATCGGGCTATTAGCTCGAATCGATATCGAACTATGTTCTAATAATGGAACCAGATTACATTTCAGCATATCGCCACACCGGCCAACACGACGTGTTAGCAAATTCAATTATAATGATGAAACTTCAGCAAACATAATCACGGGTCAGTCGAGGACAGTTCCACTGGGACTGCAAGCATTCACATTCATCCGTCTTGCCTGGGACAACGGGCGCCTTGATTCAGTAACGGAGAGCATCGACATGTGACGTCATTGTGTCGACTCCACTGTCGCCGCCTGCAATGGCTATTGTACGACCGATTGAGTTCAATTCAATTCACGGTATAAAGCATATACCAACATATTACTCTAATGCGTCTATGTACTGTATATACAATACGTTCTAATCCGATTAATATCGCTCATAGTTCACAAGTAGATCTGTATGTAGTTATTATCTAAAGTATCAATTGGTAAAGGATATATAGGATATTATTGGTTTTCAGGCTGTTATTGTGTTTGTGCATTTAGATCGTTGAAATAGTTGCTCACACATGCATCTAATACACGCATAAGGATACTATGTGTTGCGATAAGATCTACGTTTTCACATACTTGTTTTTTAATAGCAGGTAGCAGTCGGTAAATAACCAGACGAGGCGTCTCATGGTAAATGGTCACCATCGCTTATGTATTTCAACTACAAATAAAAATCAATTACATTGTGGGTTCTCTGCAATGTTTGCACTCAGTAGAATGATTATCTACACTACCTATAGAGCATGATAAACTATTAACAGTTTTATTAAATTTAGTTCATACTGATTATCACGCCGAAACAGATCCAACGATGCCTGACAGAAAAATCAGAATGAAGTGAAAATTGGCCTTATTTTTCCAAAAGCACGAATTCACCAATTTGTCTACTTGTTATGAAGAGTTACGAGCTTTGAAACGGCATGAAAATTACACGCGACACGATTAGTTACAATGCCAAAAATGTAAAGACTTTATGGGGAAATAAACGGTGAAGTGGTGGATGGGGGATAGGAAACGTAATATTGATATATAGATAAAAAAAAAATTAGAAATCAGATTTTTGGGCTCTGTTCTTCTCGTAACAAAACAAGTTAAGAGCAAAACACGCTGGCCAAACGCGGACTGATTTAAAACACTTTAACCACTTTAATATATTTTTGTTTTTCACTGAAGACATAAGATTTTATATCAATTCTGTAAATAAATAAATGGCAACCAATTAGGAGAAATTTCGCTATGAAGCATTATTAATGTGTTGTCAATAAATTATCACATTTTAACTTTTAGCCGTATGGGGGCGGTTTAGAATACTCCCCCCAATCCCATGCTGGCAGAATAGGGTGTCGTGAGAGGCGACAGAAGCCAGGCTGCTTGGTGGTACGGCTTTGCGTATGAATTATATTATCAGTATTATTATTAAGTAGCCCAGTTAGTAGTGACCCTGCCTGCCGAGCGTGGGGTCTCGGGTTCGATTCCCGGCCGGGGCAGATATTTATGTGACAGATAAATGTTTGTTCTCGGGTCATTGGTGTTTGTGATGTGATAATTGTGTATGTCCATGCCACCCGCAACACAGGGAATCCTAGTGCGGGGGTGTGAGTGTGTAAACGTAAAATAAAATAAAAAAATAATATTATTATTGCTATTATTATCTTTGCGTGAAGCCTGCCTGGCTAGCTACCACTCTCCTGCTTGAGTCAGCCGCCAAACGACTCGTCGTGTTCCAGCTGGTGGCTTGAGAGCCAATACCTTGTTTCTAACCTTCTTCTCATTTCCTGGTCAACAACGCATCAGTGATACCTTTGGTATTGCTGATGTCCATGGGCGACGGTGATCACTTACCATCAGGTGGCTCGTTTGCTTGTTTATCGGCTATTAACATAAAAAATAATATATATAAAAAAATCATAAACTTATATTGAAATTTTTATAACATAACTACCATCTCAACGCGAACAACTTTAAAATACCATCTATTTTTTTATATCACTCTTCAATATACGCTATACCCAATCATAATCAACATAAGACTCTTTCACAGAAACTAAACAGCCTAATTTAGAATAAAATTTACTATCGCCATTTAATGGTAAATTTTTGAGCTATTCTTATTTATAACACATGTTTAATAACTTTTGATTGAAAATTGTATATTGAATTATTTTTTTCCTTAAATGAACATCAAGAAACTATACATTAAACGTAAAAAATTAAAACAATTTTGAATAATGATAGGCTTTTTTATTAAAATAAATCAACGCCGTAATCATAAATACAAATAAATAAATCATAAATACATAAAATTTTCCGCAAATTAAATATTGATATATCGCTCTCGAAGATGACAGCAATCGCATACAGCCGGCAACACAACAAATGATTTACGTGACATTTTTTTCATTAGGTGCGTCGTCACCCTCGGGTGGATAAATCGACAACCTGTTGCAACTACGAAACGTGTGACAATGTCGGTGAACACGATTTACTGGAGAGGCCACGCAAATTGACCTCTTCTTTAACTCTCTACAACGCCCATGTGAGATATCTTCGTAGAGGTGGATTTTGTGTAAATCCTTTCACAAATGAACTTTGCTAGTTCGAAAACAGACGGCATTGAATATGTTTGGCAATGTCGTGAGAGAATCCTTAGAAAATTATTCAACCAATATATTTTTTTTTATAGCCGACAATCGAGCAGACAAACCTAGCCGTTTAACCTAAACCGTTGCGTCAAGAATTTTTATAGTTAGCCACGCGGGTAAAATGCAGGAACATCATTCACCAGTTCTGTCCAGTGACTTTTAACAGGAGAGACCACGTGACATTTCTTAGTTTGTCGTTCAGCAGGGTGTAGCACGAGCAGGGAATGTTGATTTGGATAGAGTTTGGATGGTGACTCCAGTATGAATTGAACCTGTTACCCCTACTCTACAATAACATATACTACATATAGTACACGTTCATACGCCCTTTCGTCTAGAATACCTCGTGTTGCGGACAAATAAAATGTCAAAAAATTTCAAGAACAAATATATCACACCGTCAATTATAACGGACAGCAAGTCGAATCTCGACCATCTAGCTCAACAGGATTGGTAACTAGTAATTAAGTTACGTCTACGTCTCGGTCACCTACGAGTATGAATTATCAGTCGTTGTACATCTACGTCACCTTCTCAGTCGCTCGCTCTTGACAGAGCGGTCGTGGTTTCATGATGTTGTATCTACTCTGGATGACGCGCACCTCCATTTGTTGTGGTCTACAGCATTACGGGAATATTTGATAATGGACGTTTGTCTTTCAGGTATGTCCAATGCGTAGATGATCGGCCGCGTGATCGCTTGCCTTCCATTTGTCCCTGAATAACGAATCGGTCCATGGTGTGTTGATTGCGAACAATGTGCCCAAAACATTTGAGAATTTTTATTTGCACAATCGAAGATAATCTCTCTGAAATTTATAGTTCTTTCAAGATCGATATATTAGATTAGTCTGAAACGATGTCCAGGGGATCCGTAAAAGTCGCCGACAGCACCACATTTCGAGTGCATCTATTTACGTCTAAGTCACGTATAAAGTATCAGTACTTGTATAAAGCATTAATCATTGTTGGACTGTAGTAGTCAATCCCCGGCATTATGAAATGTCGAAACAGTACATTAGATCCTAGAGGATAGGCCACAAATTTAACACGAAATTAACGATGTGGCTCACTCAAGTACTTTCAAAACGTGGAATATTAGATCTTCACGATTTTGGAATGCCAGTTTTTATTGTTTTCACTACATCCATGAGCAATT
This sequence comes from Megathymus violae, assembly GCA_003671415.1. NCBI lineage: Eukaryota > Metazoa > Arthropoda > Insecta > Lepidoptera > Hesperiidae > Megathymus > Megathymus violae. Next base: position 3,534,614 of record PDGT01000034.1, read on the forward strand.
TCCAATTTAAAAAAAAATCGTTAAAATTAACCCATCGTCGAAAATATTACGAAAAATACTTTAACCCGAAGTCTGTAATAGGGCCGTACTAAAAATCAACATTACGCTGTCTATGAGAACTAAGCAAAGTTGAGTGGAAACCTCTTACATATTGAGGATGTTAGAACTTACTTACTCTATACAAGCTTAAAATTGCAACAGTTAATGTATTTTCATTCTCTTTCAATCAACATAAATAAAATAGCTATTATTACTATGGTAAAGTGGTGTGATTAATTGAATACTGCGTTTCAAATACCTCAGCGACGTAAAAATAAGGTTATAGTTATCTATTCCCGTATACAGTCTGTATACCAAGGTACTAGGTAATTCTGTACTGCTCTTGTGCTTACACTGCTTGGACTTGGAACATGAATAGACGCAGTAACAATATGGAGTTACAATGATGCAATATCTATTCACATTGACAAGGACACACGTCGATGACCAATAGACATTTAAGGTTAATATTGTTTGACTTGGTTCAGAACTTGGATCGAGTTAAAAGTATTTTTATGATAAAGAAAAAGCAAAATGCAGACAGTTGTCTTTGATAATCAATGGCTTGAATCTTAAACTTAGGACGTATTATATCATTCTTTCGGTGAGATTCGGTGTAGGTTTAATGACCAATACAAATTTCGGATCATATTATGCCACCAAAAGGTTTTTAACGTCGAGAGACTGCTATAAACGATGATAAACAGGACCCGTCCTGAGATCATATTTGTGACCGGTCTTGATGTTTAAGGATGTCTATTACAGGTCCATAGGTAGCAGTGGTCACATAACACCAGTGGACTAATTTGTTTGCCACTTTCATTTCAATCGGAAGCAGCATACAGAAAAATGATTAGAAAAAAATATTCCTATTTTCCATTGGCGAACTGAAATCACTTTGAAAGCAATGAAAAATACCTAGCTCTTTTGTACTTTTAGGCAATAAAATACAATATACAAATCTCTGATACTTTACAATAAGGCTTATGATTATTTTGTAGTCCAAAGAGAGAATGTAAAATCATTCATTATGCCGTATCCATTTTGATAACAACAATAGACGAAGAGAGTATTGGGCCGATTAAAGAAACTCATTTCTTACAGTGGGGAGGGGCTAGTAAAAACATTATTTTATACTGTACTTTTTGAAATACAACCATTTAAATGAATATATATTTAATCTCTAACCTATATGGTCTTGTATTTCTTATTCCATTATTGGAAATAGAAATATAAAAAAAATATGACGCCATTTCTCAAACATTAAGATTTATGTTTAAATAAAACTAGATGGTACATTAAATTTGTTATATTATGTTTTGTATAGTCTTTATCTATATATCTATACATATAATAAATTTGTAACTGATCGCTTTCTGTACATGAAAGTTAATGAGAAAAACCACTATTAGAGATCTTTATTAACGCAGTAGAACAAAACAATTGTTTTAACAATTTTTGTCTATTTTTGCTTTGTGCGCGCTAACTTTAGAAACGGCTTAACCAATTTCATTATAGTTTTCGCTGATGTACTGCAGTAAGCATCATTAAATATATAGTTAAAAATAATAAGATTAATATATTTCTGATTTATAGAACGAGAAAAACTCTGTCCTAAAACAATTTCTAAACGTAAGGCGTAATTTTATATGTATATATATGCAGCAATAAAGATACATATTTATTGACAATACATAATATATTTATAAAAAAAACATTTAACATACATACATGCAACTATAAACTATGAACATGAAAATGATAAGTATTTCTGGACAAACCGCTTGAAAACACTCAGTTTTGGTGCCTTCCTAATATACGAGTATACTAGCAACGTGTTCGAGAACTAAACTGCTAAACAATAGCAGAATAATTGAAACTCCCACTAATACGTCATGGAAAATAAACCCTAAGCTTGCTACAAGAGCCCAGTCTTTTTTCATAAGTCATGTAAAAATACTGAAATTGTTCCCTTATCCACGAAGGAGAAAATTTAATTTATTTATCATTCTGTCGTTTCATTCCGTTCCGTAAATGTATTCACGAGTTCTCTTTGTTTCCTGTGAAAATTTTTACATTTAGGATTTTCGTACAGGATTTAGAATACAGCTATGACCTCAAATATGACCGACGAACAGACAGACAGATAGATATACAGGTGACGATCTTGTAAGGGTTCCGTCTTATCGTCGGATGAATCCTACTCACTCACACTCTTGATATAGGATTCCTCCTTATTACTCGCGTGAACACGAGCACACTGCATGAACACACACCATTAAGACATCCAGAAAAGCTGTGGCTCAAGGAAACAAAACTTTGCCTGACAACTAAAAATACGTAGATAGTAAAACAATTCAGCAATGTTTCACTGTCAAATTTATATTACGGATTAATTAAAACCATTTACGTACGGCCTTCATAAAGCGCATTCCAGGTGCACATTTAATGCCCGAGCAATATTTATTCTGACAATATGAAAAACGACAGTTATAAAGTTTAAACTTCCTGCCTACCATTTGTAGGAAGAGAGACACAAATCACTCAAGGACGATTCACATCCCACGGACTATATCAGACATGATCCTATAGAAATGAAATATTAATTCCGTAACTTGGGCTAAAATATTAGCAAGCTAAGTAACGAAGAAAAAACCGTATCATATTTTTTGGTATTGCATTATTTGTAATTTATCATTACGAATAACAAATAGCAGTCACATAAATTATTACAGTGTATTTAATAACTGATCCTGTGTGCTCTATCTTATATGTTAATTAATTTAACTATCAATAATCGAAATACATATGTTAGAATGCTAATTCGCTACCTTCACAAACCTTTGATATCACTATGTAGAATTCCTTGATTCTACATATAGAGATAAAGATTTCCCTACGAAGGTTTCCTTTACCCGAAGCTAGTAATAATAAATTTGTAATACACGTTCAAAAATGTCTCACGAAGAAACCGGCGTTTATGTTACTGGAGTGTACTAGACTAGGATTGTCTATAACTTTAAAATATGGTTTGCTTGGAGCATGAAAACTTTATATTACAACATATAAGCTCCGACACTGACTACTACGAATCCTCCTTTAGAAGACCCGTTCTATAATCGTAAACATTCGCCACAAAGACCATCTAAGGAATTAGCAATCCTTTTTAACTTCCTCGCATTTGACAAATGAATGTTTAGTTCAGCTGGCACCAGGTGGAGTTACGAACGTTTTCAACAATGTATAAATCGGTACATTATCCAAAGGATTCTGAAAATATGTAGTGTGTTGCAACACAAGAGAAATACTACTACAAGAGAATGGCTGGCAGTGTTTTCGGGGTGATATATGGCTTATGCTTAAGTGATTGCAACTTTGTACGAGATCTCCTTGTCTTCTACGCGCTTTTGCCAACACTGACGGTTTTATGAGACATGGACACAATGCAGTATGTTTATGCATGCTTTAGGATAATGAGTGTATTAACAAACATTAAGTCAGATAGACGTACCGGAAATTGTAGGTATTTTTAATCCTTATGTTACGAAGACTATTTGCATTTATCCAGAACATTTAACAAAGTTACTTTAAAAAAAAATTTGAAACAACTTTTTAACTTACTGATGTTATTACGCAATAAAAACTTGTTTACTTGATAGTGACCTTACAAGTCGTGTGACTAATATTAGATTCCATTTCCGACCGGATCAAACATTTATTTTTCTCGGGGTTTGGGAGTTAAAAACATTATATTTGTCCTCGTTTATCATATGTCCATCTCACTCGCAACAGATAATCTTAACACGGGGAAGTGAGTATGTGTTTATTTATAAAAATGGATTAAAAAAAAACTGCTCCACATTCACACCGTTGTAGGTGGTATGGACCAATACATTTTGAACATCAGATCTGCAAAAAAAACAGGGATTAATCTGTCACTCAAATGTCTATTATGGCCGGGAATCAAATAACCAGAGCAGCTAACTCGTCAGGCACTATCGCAGTCAACTGGGCTATGCATTCGTCGTAAAAAGGATATGGATTTATTCCAATTATAAATTTATTTATTGTAATGTAATTATACGTGTCAGGATATACGGTGTGTATGCCAAAATAGTTCCGCAGAGAATGATAATTTTTCACTTCAACAATCACAGTCGCACTCGTAAATTGTAGGTATATAAATATATCACTTCGTAGGAAAGAACTCTTCGCTTTCGTATTTGAGATTCGAATGAACCCGCGGGCGGCCTCGCCCGCTATTAATATAGATTTACAGGTCTTACAGAATTTTCTAGACCATTCACGTCAAGTCAATAATAATATTCGGAACTTGATAAAACAACAGAGGCTCAGGTATAGACGATTGTGTACGCGATATTCGCCCTTTTTCCATAATATATGGGCGATAGTTGCCTGAAGTGCCCGAGGTAGACACTGGTTTTTTATGGCCGCTATTTAACCTGCCGACCCTACGAAAAACTTCGTGACAATATTGAAAATTTTGCTCTACATGTATTGACTATATTATAATATTTGTAGTGTCTCTTCTCCAACTTTTATTATACCCAAAGCTTATACGGCAGAAATCGCTTTTGGTTCTAAACCGCTTTTTGCGTGACCATTACATTATTTATTACAAAATTAGATATTTTTTACTTGCTTAATAATAAAGTAGTTAGTTTTTATATTGTATTCACTCGAAAATAATGTAAAATCACATATATTTCCAAATAAATTGTAGATAAATAAGAATTATTTTTTCGGTAATTAATCGTTATTATAATCACTAAGATTATACAGATTTTCCTTACGAATTACCAAATATTTTTTAGGATTCTTTCTAACTATATACCTATATTAAATGTAACAACATGTGACGCATTAAACAATAATTTATATACATTAAATAAATTAAATAATAAAATTGTATCGGGGTCGAATCTGTAGAAAATTGTTTTTAGGAAAATTAAATGTAAAAAGTATGGGGACACAAACTTGCGACATAGAGCAGCCGTCCGAGATTATCTGTAGTGTCGGACTGCAAATCAGCGCCATAATATATGCATTCGCTTAGTCCGATCCTTTTAGATTCACTGCTGCAGCCACAATTTTTTTTTAAATTTCTGATTTACATTTTTTATTACCATAAATTTTGATTTCTTTTTTTTATTTTCTGTTATTATTGAGTCTACCTATAAATTATATGGATATTTTTATGAACATTTTAAAATATAAAAATTTTAGTACTTTCTTTTGTTTTAGCTAATCAAAGTACTGGCCCAAATTATGCATACAATTTTGATGGCAGTTTTTTATCCCTTTACTGTAGAAGTTTGCCGGACGGGAGGTGATGAAGTCAACGAAATCCTTTTGTACTGCCCCTCTCGGGTGTTGAACTATTTCCCACTTAAAAAATTGTCTAAATTTTGAAAAAAAGTAGAAATCTGTTGGGGCAAAGTCCGGTGAGTACGGTGGGTGACGGAGAGCTTCCAGCTGTTGTAGCTTTGCGATGGTCTGTCGTGGAGTGTGAGCTCGCGCATTGTTGTGGAGAGGCGCAATGGGGACGAATGATAGACTAGTCTTGGTTATTGAATTGCGAGCTTTTCCATCAATTGTTTGCAATTATTAGCAATAGACATCTGACATCACTGTTGTGCCATTCAGTAAGAAGCTGTGATGTACAAGTCCGGTACTGGTAGTCACCATAATTTTACTATGAGTAATTTTTTTTAGCGCACCGTTTAGGTGCTGTACCCTGGTCGACCCACTGAGACGAATGCCTACGGTCGTCGTACAAGATTCACTTTCCATCGCAGGTAACAATTCGATTTAGAATTCCCTCGGTTCTATGCCGATTCAGCAGTGATATGCATGCTTCGACGCGCAAGTCGCTGTTGGTCGCTTAGTTCGTGTGCCACCAATTTATCTAGCTTTTTTATCGTTCCAATTTGACGCAAGTGCTTCAATGTTGTTTTGACACTAACTCCAAAGCCCGCAGCAAGCTCCACCGTAGATTGAGTTGGATCCTATTCCACTATCGCCTTCAATTCTTCGTTGTCAACAATGGTTACTGGCCGACCGCGAGGCTAATTCTTCAACTCAAAATTTCCAGATGTAAAACGATTGAACCAATTATGGACCGTATTTATTTTATGCAAGCAGTGTTAATCCCGTAATCGTCGTTAAAGTTTCGTGTTGTTTGCGCAGTGGCATTTCCCCATAGGAACTCATATTCGAAAATTGTACGAATTTTCAGTTTATCCATGGCGCCAAAAACTACCACAGTTTGACAAAAACAAAACACTATGTAAAAACAAATAATTGAATTTGAAATTAAAATAACACGGCTTTCGCATAAAATTTATTTGAATTTCGAATTGCGCGCCAATCCACAGATAATTAAATCTGAAAATGCTGGTTATAAAATTTACAATTTCATAGGTAAAATGACCTATTATTATGTTTCCACTTCTTTATTTTTGTTATTTTGTTTTATAATATTTAATTTCATTGAAATTGTCGCTGACTACAAGATCCAGACAATTAACAGACATGGCGACTGTTCGTATAATATAAAGCTCTAATTAGCACCGCTTAACTTAGACAGAATGAGGAAACTACAGCTCATCCTCGAGATGAGATGACTGTACCAGACAAAGTCACCTTCCCGTCCATAACATTAGTGAATATTATGTAAAATTATTTTTATTATACTTGGTCGATGTTTATACATCGATGAGTAATACGATCTCGAAGTATGCTCAGGTAGCGAACCGAAGGACAAACAACTGAAAGAACATGTTGCTTCACAGACACGTCAAGACAGCTAGGGATGAGAAAGCAAATATCGATGTAGGCACTTTTCTGTATAATGCATGTTGATTTAAAAATATTGTAAGCAGTAGAAATAAGTGTAGCTATTCACAATTTTTCTACAAGAAGGACGTACGCCAAATTTCCAATTTGACCAATTGGCTTTTGAGATTTTCGTATAATACATGTGCTTAGGGATCGCTTACCACTTAAGCAGCCATCTATTCATGGGAATAAAAATCTTATTAGTTTTAAAACTAAAACTACAATTTTAAAAGCAGTTTTTTTCAGAAATATAATCTAAAATTAAATTGAAAAAGGAACCTAGGGACATTTATTTCGTACTGTTATTATTATGATTGATCATAAAGTTATGTTCTTAATGAGAATACTAGGTCAAAACGATTATTTTACTGGTATCAGTGTCTAATTCGTAAAGATATAAAATAACTTACTAGTTCATCTGTTAATACGTGTTCGAAGTAACGTAGACACCGGGATGTGGGTGAAAAATTAATTTAAATATTTATTATATACATACATCTACATATAAATACATCAGCCTTTCGATATTCACTCATGGGCAAAAGCCTGCTCTAACTTGTATCAGCAGACTGGTCATGAGTCCTTAAAGAATATCCGCTGTCATTTTCAGATCGCTAATCCACCTAATCGAGATGCGTCCTATGCTCCTTTTGCCTTTTATCTTTTTCCTTTTATTAATAACTGTAAAAAAGAGTTATACACCAGTTAGCTTTTGAGTTATACACTACACATATATTATGAGATGTTTAGCTTACAAAATTAATTTACGAGAAATCGAAACTCGTTTGAGGGACACATAAAAAAGATCCAAAACAAAAACTGAGTGTAAAACTAGAAGCCTTGGAAATAGAAAATAAAGACGCCTTGACATAACCGTCGTATAGCCAAGTTTGTTTTAGCGAGTACTCTTGAACACTCCGTTTAGTTCCACTGTAATATTCACTTGTAAAATATAAATCCAAAATTTTTATGAATAGCTTTTTCTGTCCCTACTTCATTTCGTCCACAAGATTCCAGTTTCAAATCCAATTGCAAAGATAAATATGAATGTGAATTATTGGGCGATATGGAAAAAATATATAAGCTATGTGTTGTTCTTTAGAAAGTTAAAATTAATACTTAACTTTTTGACTTTAAAGTAGAAAACACTCGATCTATCTATGAGTCTAAGTGCCTTACTTGCATGTGGGGCACACAGCTGAACAATGGACAAGACAATAACCAGGTTTCTCAAGCTGGACGTCATGACGTTCTATACCACCCAGTTCAGTCCCTACGGGAGGTACTCGTATATGTGCTTAATCTGCTTGGTTATGTTTTAGTTGTTAGAAATCGCAATATTTTATAGTCTGTGATATAAGTTGACAGCCCGCCCTTGTCTAAGATATATAATCTGTGCATGTGTCTGTCGTAAAAAAATAAGGAATATAGCGTAATGTAATTTGTTTTAAAAGTGTATTGAAAAGAATAAACCCATCAGTAAAAAGTCGTATATTATTAAAATTAATTGCAGTATCAGAATTGTTTTTATTACATTTTTTTATGTTAATAGCCGACAAACAAGCAGACGAGCCACCTGATGGTAAGTGGTCACCGTCGCACATGGACATCACAAGACCTAAGGTATCACTGATGCGTTGTCGGCCAGGAAATGAAAAGAAGGTTAGAAAGAAGGTACTAGCTCTCAAGCTCCCAGCCGGAACACTACGAGTCGTTTGGCGGCTGACTTAAGCAGGAGGGTGGTAGCTAGCCAGGCAGGCTTCACAGAAAGATAATAATACCAGTAATAATATTAATGACTTAATAATAATACTGATAATACAATCCATACGCCAAGCAGCTGACCACCAAGCAGGCTGGCTTCTGTCGCCTCTTACGATATCCTGTTCTGCCAGCATGGGATTAGGGGTAAGCATTCTAAGCCGCCCCAATACGGCTAGAATAGATACAATGCTTCAATATAGCTATTTATTTACAAATATAGCTACGATAAAATTACTTCACATCAGAATCAAATGAAATAAAACTACAAGAAGCTATTCAATGACGTAATAGTGGGCGTAACAACATTATTTGATCCGCCTATTGGCGAAACGCCCATATTCTCTGAGCACAGTTCTATTAATAAATCTTATTTATAACATAAAACGTGATAATTTATTAATTGCAGACCAAATCGAGTCTCCATTGGGAGACACATCTCATGCGCTGTTTTTGAAAAAAATTTTTGTTCTTTATTTACTAAAGCAATGGAGTTAACTGATGTATTATTAGCAAAGACTATAATTATGTACGATTTATCATAGTAAATGTTACTTCCGTTATTCAAATATGAAATATTGTAATAGACAGTAGGACACGATGATGCGAAAATTGCGCTACGGACACATCCCGTGAAATAAATTTGCATTTTTAAATGAAAAAAGGTCCAATCCTCTAAATATAATGATTGTGGTATAATTGAAGATGTTCATTACATTTTTATGGAATGTGTGCGGACGAATCACTGAGATTATAGCATTTTGTAAGAACAATGAAGATTGGCCAACTAAACAGTATTTTGACTTCTCCAATGTCAGGGGAACAAGGATAGGTACTGTGCAGGCTGGGTGAATTGCCTTACAAAACATTAATTTTTGATTTTGTTTTATGTAGGTACTAATTATGTATGTGGTATGAGATATATGTATTTTGATCCTTTACGGGACGACGTGGTCGGTCAGGGACAAAGTCCTTTTTATAATAATATATACATATATGAAATAAATAAAAATATATATATAAAAAAATTTTAACTGATGACTTTCTATACATTTAAAGGATTTAAGAGAAAAACTGTTATGAGTTTATTTATTAATGCAATAGAACCCAAAACAATAGTTTTACAATTTATATCTGTTTGTGTTTGTGCAGGCTAATCTCAGAATCGGCTTAACCGATTTTATTATGGTTTCCACTAATGAATGTGTATGTGTATGTGTGTGTGTGTGTGTAATGTATGTGTAATGTAAGTGTCACTTAATATTTAAAGTTCGTTTCATTTCGATCCGTCCGTAAATTGAAAAGTTATAAATTATATATGTAATTGTAATTTATGGAACGTGAAAAACCCAGTCCTAAAATAAAGCAGGTTCTATTTCTAGTCGTAACGCGCAATTTTTCTGAAGCTAAGCGAGGGCGCTTGGCTAGTATCTAATAATACTATTAAATTTTATGACATAAATAACATATGTTGTGATATCTTATTATAATAGGATTCAATGAAATTAACTTGATATAAATGCAATAATCAATAGCAAGCAACATAATTAAAAAGCAATTTTTCTTCGGGATATACAATTCTCACAAACAGTCGCAGCACAAACAGCGCCCCGTCCATAATTCGTTATTTTTATCAGGTGTGTGGTATAATTTTTTTTTACCACAGTTTTCCATTTAAACTATAATTCCAGTTTTTCCTAGTAACCCTTCAACATAATTTCCATACCGACTTTAGTCTCATTATGGAAATGATAACTTTCCCGGAATAAAATCTATCCTGATTAGGATGTATAGATATGCCGAGTAATATTTAATAGTTACCAGACAGCTAGCTTAACGTGTATACAGATAATGACACTGAAAAAATATTTTTTGAAGTTTAACATCGATAACAAAGCCTACCTTCATTAAAATAATCAAAAAAAATATTAAAAAAATCGGGCATGTATAAATTTTATTAAATGTACAAACTGGCATGGAAGATGTTGTCCTGCAATGTTCAAATATCTCTGAATTTTCACTACGACTTTAACCTCAATCGGTCAAATTTAACGATGTACCTACACGATCACAAAGACCCACAATCAAAAAATAAACCAAAAGTTTAACTAACGATATTGTTCTGCACACTGGAACATGGACTCGGTCGACTCCTCTCGTATGCAGCCAATACAACTCGTCGTTGGAACGTGACCACTTTACGTATTTATGCAGATACACCTTCCCCTCTCGTGCTCGGGGAAGAATTCAACTAACGCAAGGGATGTCCTTATCATAGTTGTTTCTCACGGCGCGCCAACACGAATCACAAACTATTCTCGACCTTATTTCCTCATAATTAAAGATTATGAGATGCGTCTTCGTAAATTAAACCATCTATTCATATAGAATATAAACAAAGGCACGGCTTAACGAACGTTCGGAAGGAACACGAGCGCTTAATAAAGATTATGGGATTATGGACTAATGTGTTGCCCGGGCAGCAGAATAGTAATGAGGTTCGGAAATACATTTGGGATAAAGGTAGGTACGGTCCTTAACATTTTATTAACCTATAAACACGCTGATCTATGCTAGATGCATAGGATCTTCAAATACTTCATCTCAAAATTAATTTCATACTTTTTTTAAATTAATGCTTGACTACAATCAAACCTGATAGGTCAGTGGCGATATAGTTCGGAATCGCTAAGCCGCACTGAGAGTCTATTCACTCATATATTTAATTGTTATTGATTTCTTAGAGAAACTTACCTCCCATAAATTTTAAATAAAAATATATGGTCATTAATTGTTCTGTTACCTTCTACAAAATACCTAAGTAGTCTATTTATTTTCTATTCAGTTAACGTATATCCGTCCCACTTTAACACTTTGTATAGCATAGTATTAGCTTTTTCTTTCTTACAAAAAGTGTAAAAGATTTATTAAAAAATTTAATATATAACGTGCTAGGTGCTCTATCTAAAATCATTAAGGTCTTTTAATAACAAATAATTAAATAAAAGTTCGTAAGACTTCATGACTTTAGAAAATATTGAACAAGTTTTTAAAATTAAATAATTCATCACAATATTTTATGAGGCGCGTGTTATAACTTGTAGCTATACTGATATTACCTGTCCTAATAATATGCCCACTAGTATCTACACTATATTTTAATATTTACTAAGAATTTTCCCCATAAACTTAAATAGAAGGATATTTACGACTTCACACGGCAACATAATGTTTCACTCACTCACTTGACTTTAACCTATAATAAAATTGCGTATGTAGAATAAGTTAATATTTATAAATAAATGTAAACACACATAAACATAAAACCAATTAATATTGATGTTTTCTGTAATTCAATTAGATTTTCAAACTTTGGAAATTTGCAATATATATACTATCGAACCCAACAGACGTTGTTCTTCAATAAACAAAGAATTTTCTTGGATCTCGATAAAAGCGTCACCTATTTATTTATTACCGGGTCAAGTTGGAAATCTAAACCATCCAAGAACCTGCAAACACAAAAAAAGCTAATTTGGTCCAGCTGTTCAGGAGAAGTTTAGTGATACACATACTTACATAAGAACTGTATTTTTAAAGATATATATATGAAGAATTTTGTTAAAATATATCGAATTTGCGACAAAAAACCTATCGTGACACTATTACTTCAATGGATCAAGTCGTTCAGAAATAACTCCTATATTTATAGGGCACGAAACCTACGGTAACAGTGAGTTCAGCTGGATTTACTTCATGAAACAATCCTAATGTTCATAAACAGTACGCGTGGTGCATCGGTAATAAGTGTCCCGTATATTGCGATACATTGAAAGTGGACAGATTTAGACTTATATCATCGCGGAGATTATATATTTTAACTATAACGGATGCTCATTATTTCTATATTTAATACTGATATTTTGACCCAATTACATGGATCGTGGTCACGGCAAGACTACTTAAAAAATCCGGCCCGTACCTGCTCGTAACATATGGTTTTAAACTTACATCAACGCGGAAATTATTCATTTTAACTGTAATGGGTACTCACGATTTTTTATTTTTATAACGTTATTTCGACTGAATTACATGGTTCATGGTCACGGCGAGAGTAATTAAGTATTCAACTCTTACTAATCATGTTGATTCTGTTTATTCATGTTATCATAACGATGGGCCATACATGATGCTTTTGAAATAACAAGTACTAGTAACCCTCCCTTGTTTCCCTTTGGAATATTCCACATTAACACATTCATTTCCCGGGATGAAAATTATCCTAGATTTTGACTTATAAGTTCCAAATCATATCAATAATCCTCTAAATCTGTTCGGTAGTCCACGTGTTATAAGAGTATAAACAAAAATAAAACAAAATATGTTTAAGCTTCTATATTGATAACAATAAATTATAATGTCTAAAATATTCGGCGTACAAATAAAGTTTAGTTACGTTTTAATTTACGTTTTATACAAGTTTTATATTAGTATGTTCACCTAAATAATCTGCCCACCTATATAAAACTCTTTAAAAATTGCATCCAAAAAACATAATCCCATAAAATAATTGCTACGACAGATGGCTCAAACATCACAGACCATAATAGGTTGAGTTTTAATAAACCACAATTTATATCCTCCACGTAACTGGACGTCTGTCTGCAGCACTCAACTCCCACAATATTCATAGAGAAAAATCATAGTTTATGACTCACAATCTTTCCCCCAGAAAGCTTCTTACTCCGACTCGGAGCTGCATCGCATTAATATTACTTACTGTGTAAATAAATTCATTTCATAATATTGAATAAATGATCTCATTTAAGGAAAATTTTTCGAATTATTTACAGTACTGATTGAGACAAAAAAGATCGCAAATATGTATACTCGCATATGTATATATATGAAAGTAACGATGTAATAAAAGATAGCAATTTTCTCTTTCTCTCTCTTTGTATATATGAGAGAGAGTATGTGTTTGACACATAGAAGATAAAAATTGATTATTATTTTAATTAAAATTAACAGATTATTCTACGTTAATAGCTGGAAAACGGCCAGGCGAATCATCTCACAGCCAACGGTAAGGCGTCACCGAGATGTTCGCGCTCGAAATGGAAACAAAAAAATCCGTATTATTACTTCAACAAACAAATTTCACGACCGGTACACGTAAAAAATATTTGAAAGCTGTTTCCAGATTAAACTGGTAAAAGGCAAAAGTCTTAACACTACGCAAAAACATAGTTTTAACTTCTTTAGATGGTACAAAGCCTAGTGGCCTTCAATAGAACGGAGATGCCGTCAATGCCTCGTTAGTGCTACTGTTATGGTATGAGTGCCATGAAAACTCTTTCACGCCATAACGCACGATTAAAGGCACGTTGAAAATTTGTATGTAACACGTAAAATAATTGAATAGACACACGTTGTAAATAAATCATAGTAGGTACCGAAATCTTGCTTTCTATCATCAAACATTTTTGATGTTCCAAGTTTCATGGTTCCGATAGAATAAAGATGAGAATGAAAAACAAGAGTCAACATTTATCTTTTTTTCAGAATACTGTGCATGGTATGGTATTAATGTTTTAGAAAGTGGTTGATTATATCGAGAAGGTGCGCGTTCGCTACTTTGACAACTTTTAGAGTATATTAAATCATATATATATATATACATGCATGTACGTATGTACCAATTTTAGATACAATTAACAAATTCTTAATGTAAAAGCTAAAAATAATAAAGAGACGTTGATCACAAATATACTTCTCCTACCAGGTACAGATAACGTTTCAATATACTCGTATATTTCACTAGCAAAAAACATTTACTTAAAACGATGTATGATGAAATTTTTTTTACAAACCGACCTGCACTGCAATTCAACCACCATTCAAGTTTTCTTTTATTTATTTTCAAAGGTCATTATTTGAAAATAGTTTATCATTATAGTAAGCCCGTTCTCCCTTAAATCGCCTAGTTAGGCCGGTCCCACGACACATCAGTTTGAAAAGGGAAAAGGAATAACGACCGAGTGATTTAGAAAAGCATTAGAGTTAGTAAATCAAACACGAGTCTCACCTGTTGGTATGAGACATAGTTAAAGAGTGAGGCGAAATAAATCAATCATTCAATAAGCGAGCCCCAAGGAGAGTTGGAGCGATTTGTCACTGGGACACCCGGAGGGAGACGTCTTGGCGATGTAAAGTTGAATTCACACTAAAGCAACTTTATATCCACTTGGCGAAATACCATAACTGTTTCTATTATGAAAAAAGTTTGTCCGAATGCCTTACTGTAAGAGTTGCCAATGTTATTTCGGATTAGAACAAAACATTTTGACGAATAAATTAAACTATAGGAAACAAAAAAACTAAAACAAAAAAGAAAAAAAAATAGGTACAGTCGATATTTTATGACTAGGAGATCCACTAAACTAGTAATTTTATAGGATTTGATTTCAAAAAAAATAAAGTAAATAGATAAGCCTACCATCCAACTACTTACGCATTTGGTTTGGATATTCTCCATAGTGACCCCTACTGACTCAATATCTGTCTAAAGATACAATTATTCCTGCTGCGTGTTTCTGAGATTTTAAGTCACTCCTCACCCACATTGGTTGTCTCAGACTCTAACACTGACAATATTCGCTTAATCAATGAACTTTTCTCATAAGATTAACATCTTAGCATATCAGGGCCAAATCCGAAAACTGTTTCGCGACCGTCCACAACATAATCGTTGTATTTTCGTTTAAATTTAACGTCACAGTGAATACATCTTTAAGTTTGCGCGGTTCGATGTCAGTTTCTCGAAATTTATGTTCATATTACTTCAAAAATGTTTTCGGTGACACTCAATCGAGTAAAAACTTAAACTGGTATCATACCATATTACTTTTTTGTAATCTTTCGATATTAAATTTTCTATTTAAAATTCACCTCATCATAGTGCAAATAAAATATATTTTTAATTAATGAATAATTTTAGAGTTCTAATTGAAGCATGTACCTACATATGTATGTCGTTAATATTTTATACCAAAGCAAACCACCCTCGCTACTCTTCAGAAAAACTACGCTTTATGTTAAAAATAGAACCTGCATTGTTTTAGGACTGGGTTTTCTCGTTCTATGAATTAGAAATATATTAATTTATAACTTTGTTATATATGGACGGATTGCAAACAAACGAATCATAAATATTAAGTGATACTTACTGCAATAAATTACTGAAAATCACAACGAAATAGGTTTAGCCGATTCTGAGACTAGCATGAACAAACGCACAGACAGACACAGAAAAATAAAAAAAAATTCTAGAAACTATTATTTTAGGTTCTATTGCGTTAATAAAGGCCCCTAATGTAATATGTAGAGATATGTTTACGTTTCTAGAAATAATCATTGTCGCTTAATAATGTTGTTTTAATAATACATAGTTATAATAACAATTATATTTATTTTAATTAAACTGAGTTTTAAAAATTACTTCGAGGGCTACCGCAATATATAAAGTATCAAAAATGTATACAATAAGACATTAATTTACGTTTGAATGAGATTACATACACATCCTTTGATTTTAATAGACATGCATGAAGCAACACTGTATCTTCAAGTTTATGCGTAAATACGCATACGATTAATATTAATAGTGAAATAGATAGAAACAGACTAAGCTCTAGATTTCGATACTGAAAACATCAAACTATAGTTATTAATTAAATCAAAAAAATTAATAACCACTGCAGTTTTGGTGCATCCACATTAATGTCTTTTGTTCTTGGATCTCGTAAAATAAAACTACAATATAAAGTAATAAGACACAATTCTAGAAGTATTAAACATTTTATGTACGTTTACTCTATCAACATTATTAGTCAACATCATTTCACTGTTGGACAACCAGTCGCAAACCTTACTCCGATCTTTAGTGCTTCGTATCCAGTTACTCTCCGCTGCACTGCGTAGATTATAGTTATTGTCCGTAAATTTTGACATAAAATACACTTTTGTTATACTTGGTGACTGAATAAATACAGGGATTGGGTGTATTAACATGTAGCAAAATTACAAGTTAATATTTTATCAAAAATAAAACCGACTTTAATTTGAAATAGATAAATTTCTTGTTTTTTTTTTTTCATTACAACATTTTTCTCTTCTGAGATCGGTTAAACATTATGTGCTATTTTTGGAGTGAAAACAGCTAATGTGCATTATAATATACTTGTGGTCTAATATTTTGATTGTAAGTGTAAAATTCCAATCAAATGAATTTAAAAACAATTTTCCGAGACACTAATTGTTAGTCAAATTTCGAATTGAAAATTCCATCGTTCATGTGGATTCAACAAACACTTTATTTGTTTAATTATGTGGTCAGCGGTTGATTCCACTGATATCGATAGTGCGTGCTACCGAAAGTATCTGATATTGAATATTATTTAACCAGTGCGTTGTTCACTAGTTTCAATAACATTTAATTAATGCCGATAGTATGCAACGTATTTACGCGTTGCTATGTCATTTATTTTGGAAATAAGCACGCCGCAAGTATTATAAGCATGTATCAAGCATATCGCATTGCATTTGAATGTCTAGTTTAACGTAAAATATGCATTTATCTGTTTATCTACTCCGTCAACACCGGGTTATCTAATCTGATTTTAAACATCTTTTCTAGTTAATAAACCATTTAGGAGGGCATTCGCCAGATCCAGGTAATTTTGTACAAGTTAAAACGAAATCTTAATATTATTCTACACACCTTTCGTATTTATACCAGGACTATTAATGTACTATTGTACTCATGTTTACTTTAAGTAATGAAGATATCAGTTCAAAAAAACTGTTTAAATAGCACTGTTCTTGTCAGATGCATGGGAATACTACTTAGCTAATTTGGTCACAATAAAGTTAATTAAGTAATATTAATAATTAAGAGAATGATCTGATGAATGATTATCCAGCTTCGGCACTCATTTATATGAAAGATCTATTTGGTCTTGAATTTAGTTATTATATAATTATGCTACTAGTGTCATACGGAATAAAAATGTAAAATCAGAAATGTTGAAGTTAAATAGGCTACATATTATGAGATTGTAGAAGGCCTACGGATTTTCCAACATGTGACATAAATTTTTGAACACATCCAGAATTTATAGACCTGCGAAATCGGTAGGAAATTCAATAAATGGATTAACAGTGATAAGAGAATAACTTTTTATTTTCACCTTGATAGATAGATACAACTAAAATGTACTTGCTACGGAATAAGATATTTAAACGAATAAACGAACCGAACACGGAATAATAAATCCCATTATAATACAAAACAAAATATTTTAAGCCGGTGCTTTAAACCTTTTGCTTTTCGATTATGTACTTAACATATCAATAAAACCCCTTTCCTTTGTTCTTTTCCAACGGTGCCTACTTACATATGCAAACATGCCCCGATTATTCGGGGATTTGCACAAAAATGATACGCAAATAACAATATTTTAAGAAAACAAGTTACACATCCCTAAACTAATATCACAGAGAACCCTTGGGTCCTCTTTGGCGAGCTGTGGTCTATATAACAGTTCGTTACCTCGACGGTAGACCATCTGTTATTTTTACCCTTTACATATTTTAATGCCCCCAAAGGAGATTTTCTTACCGACCTCTTAACCGTTTCCGTCCCATTGGACGGCTTAAATGAAACATTCAAATGCAATCTTCAACTGTGATCGCGGTTTCATATAATTTTTCTAGAGAGATATCTGATTTCGTCTCAGCAATTACGTTGGAAAGCGATTGAGCGTCTATTCTCTTAAAGGAATTCATAAGAGTTCTTTTAAAAGATCTCGTAAATTTATGTAAGTAAGTTTAAAAAAACTACAATCTCCATAAATATGTAGAACAATTATGAACTACATAGTCAGTTGCGTTGCTTTAAGCCATGGTCTTATTGTGAATGGGCGATCGCTATTTACGTTTTTTTTTTTGAGAACATTTCTTAGTTAATTGAGCAAATTAAATCTTAAAGCTAATTGAAACGTTCTAAAGTGTTTGTCCACTCCACTTATATCTTACATTCATACTTGAATATTATCCAGACTCGGATTAAGACGATTTGTTTCAATTCCACACCGGAGCATGTATTTTGTGACAGATATAGTTCTTGAGTATTTGCTGTTGATATCTCTTTGCATCTGTCTATGTTATCCGCGATACCGTGCCCAATGTTTGTGGACCATTTATTATCAGTCTCTCTCCTCCTTCTAAAAGAGAGACCTCACAAAACAATTCATGTTGTTATAATATGATGTTGAGAAAACACACGATTTAATGTCCGTCATAGTGTGAGATTCATGATTTTTATCTTTAAGAAACAGTCATATTAATGTTAAAAGAGTACATATCTTAGATATAAAAGATCTTGCTTCAAAAGCTAAGACAATCAAAACATCTGTATGTCTTTCTAAATAAATGAAACAGTGTGTGTTACATCATCGTGAAGTAGGTTTAATTTCATAATCCAAACAGTCTATTGTAGGAATACCGCGTTACTTCTCAGAGAAAGAGATCTTCGTACAAGTACGAACATAGACGTTCAAGCATTCTGCTTAAACAGTGAATAAAAAATTTGTACTTAGAATAGATGTTACAAATTACAATGCTGAATATTCCATTTAAATAGCTGTACATTTGTCTCAAAGCATTCAGAGCCGGGGATCATAAGAAATGCATAAGGTCACAAGGAGAGGCGGATATAAGGATTCAGGGATCTCGACTCAAAAGCAAATAACAGGACAAAGAAGATTATTCAAACATGTTCCATGTATATATTTCAACAAACCGTTTACTATTACGCAATATTGATTTTGGGTATAAATAAATATGAAAACAAATATTTTTGTTAATAACTAAGATCACAGTACAATCGTTTGTGCCGTATTGGGGTGGCTTAGAATACCTACTATGCTGGCAGAACAGGGTGTCGTAAGAGGCGACAGAAGCCAGCCTACTTGGCGATAGGACTTCGCGTAAGGATTAGATTATCAGTATTATTTTAAAGTCGTTATCGACTCGGATTCAAATGTTAATAAATAAAACTAAGAGATCTCTAATTTTTGAAGAGGAGTGTCATATTGGAAAATCAAAGTTGAACACGATTTCAATCAATGTTATTAAAATATGTATTGATGACCCCATAGCCCAGTTGGTAGTGACCCTGCCTGCCGAGCGAGGGGTCCCGGGTTCGATAACCGGCCGGGGCAGGCATTTATTTGACAGATAAATGTTTGTTCTCCGGTTATGGGTGTTTGTAATGTCATGTCCATGCCACCCATAAAACGTTATTTATTTATATTATGAATATTTTTAATAGCGAAATGGATCTTTTACCATCAATTAAATGTGGACTACCGTTGCAGATATTACAAAAATAATATGTTTCTAATTCACAGAACTAGAAAAACCCATTCCTAAAACAGTATGGGTGTTATTTTTTAACGTAAGGCGGGTTTTTCGTTTAAAAGTAAATGAATCTATGAAGCTGTATGTTTATTATTTAATCCCTGAATCCTAAATAGAACGTTAATTGAAAATCCCGATCTGTTATCACAGTTGCTTAAAGAGTATAATGGATTTTCCAAGTATGTATTGTAAGTAATTACTTTAAATCCTAATCGCGTTATTCGTAGTTGTAACTTTGGCTCGAAGTCTGCTAGACTGTCTCTGTTTTATTTATATGGTTCCAAGCATTGTCACCCGCTTGATACCTGTTAAAAGTGGATTTTTCAAACGTTATATACAGAAATCTTAAGCAGAATTTCATGCTGCAGCGTAAATTCAATGAATCCCACAAAGCTGGATGGGACTAAATAAATCCGGTTAAAGCTGTGTACAATACAGATCACATACTTTTAATCAGACAGCGTTAACAATCTTTTTACGTTTTAAAATCATATTAAATTTTTATAGCCCACAGAATCTTTGTACAGTTCGCCTAAAAAATAACTACTACACCTAACTATTCTGCACTGATGCAAGTTGCTTTGATCCGTACTGCTTCTTTAATAAATAAGATGCTTTGATTCTACAAAAGGCATGCACAGTTCAAGTGACTATTGTTTGAGGTATAGACAGCCAACCCATGTGTTAAAGCAATTGTTTAATAGAACAATTTGCGCATTGGCGTCCTTAATTAATGTTAGTCACCATACCATAAAAATTTAAAGAATTGGCAATACCACAAAGTCATTGTAACCATTGCATAAAATACTCACACCAGAATCAAATTACTCTCACAAGGTGCAAACCTACAAAAAAACGATAGACAAAAAAAAATTGTAAACAAGTAGGTACCTGTGCACGTTCGCTGCATTAATGTTATTACATATATAATTACATATAAAAATATATAGGTAAATTAATGCCCATGTTTTACTTTAACCATTTAATACTTCGTCTTTTATCATACACTAGGAACTCCCCGCAAGTTGTAATAATAACAATATACTTAATTTATTTATTTAACTAAAATGTGAAATGAATTTATAATTTATTTAAATGCAAAAATATGGTTTTTAAACAAACTTACATTCTTAACTTTACCATTCAGGGGTTGAATTTTAAAATTTTCTTTCTTTAATCATAATTTTAAGTTTCTAGCTTCAGCTAATTCGATCGGACCTTTAGTTAACTATTAAATTACTATACATTATTATATATTTTTATACGTCACTATAAATAGCATAAAATACGGAAGCTACTTCTTCCTGTTCGTCTTTGTATTTAGTTCATAAGTAACTAAATTTCTTAGTTATTCTCGGTACACCTACAGATAAGTTTTAATAATGAAAGTAGGAAGGATGGTAAGGAAAAGGTGAAACGCGTGAATATAATAGTAGACACCCCATATTTCTTCAATAACTAGGTGGAAACCGTGGCCTATCAATGGTTCTATAGTGGTTTAAAGCCTTATATACAAGGTCTATATTAAAACAGTATAGAAATCCTCTGTAGTGCTTCTTACATTCAGGGAAACGGGTATGTAAACAGTTAGTATAACATTATTGGTATATATTACTTCGATTAAAACGATTTTAATATACGATTATCAAACTGCAGGATACTGCTATCATCCGAAAACAAGGGTTCGAGGCCATATTGGACCAAGCTAAAAGGTTTGCAGAAATTTTGATGATGTTTTCTTAAGGGATATTTCGGCCGTTCCGAACGAATCTCACGGCTGTTCAACTTGATGTGAACTACATGCCCACTTTAATCCATTATATCGGCAAGTTTGCTTATCAATTAGGCAGCTGTTAGTAAATTGAAATCTACTTGCTTACATATCAACGACGACGAATCCGCAAGTTTTAAGTTACGCGAGTTGTAAACGAACCTCTGGTGGCAAACGTCGGCGAGCCGATAAATTACGAATCCCGTCTAGATATGAGCCCGGGATTAGGGATTAATTGCTCGGGTATATCTCACAGGTATACAAACTTGGACTAAAGTCTTTGAAATGTTTGAGTACACAAGTACGTTAAATATTAAATACAAACTAACGATATTAACTTGATGTTATACTATACTAATAATAAAACTGTAAGGAGGTCGAATCTGCATATATTCTAGGTACATTTTGGAAATTTTAATATTGGTACACTCTGTTATCGTAGTTCATGTCACAACATTTTTTTTTTGAAACCTTTATCTGTCTGTCTGTCTGACCACGTATCACACTAAAACCATTGAACGTATTTGGATGATACTTGGCATTTAGGAGCTTCTATTAAGGTATAATGTAGGATACTTTTTATCCCGGGAAATGGATATGTTCCCGCGAGATGGAATATGAAAGTTAATGTTGGCTGCAACTGTTACAGTTAATTAATATATTTTTAATTCACAGAAGTAGAAAAAGCGATTCCTAAAACAAGGCAGCTGCTATTTTTGAACGCGTATTTTTAAGGCGTAGATTTTCTTAAGCGAAGCGAGGACGGGTACTAGTTTACATCTAAGGTCTACTGTCGATTATGAATTTTGACATTGGAAATGTCTTTCCGTTCGCTTCAGTGTAGGCTTCGATTTCACGAAAAAGTGCGATCCCCTTATATCTCGGAGAGTTTGAAGATATGATATTCAAAAAAAGGCTCAAAATACGCGTATTCACGACAGCTGTAAGGTGCAAAAATAATTATTCGAGGAAGTCAAAAACGAAAAAAGGTATGGCCGAAGTAGTGAAAAAAATTCAATTTTTTCCAACTTTTTGATTTTGGCGCTCGATATTTTGGAAACGAAAAATGATATCAAAAATTTGAGAAAAATGTCCTTGGACAATTTAATCAGCTACAATTTGAGCCTAAAACAAAGATGATCGGGTTAAGTGTTTGCCCCGTAGCCTGACCTTTTTGAAAAAACATCTTAGGACAATCTTTGAAAATTATTTTTGCGTGTGGTGCATATTATAATAACGAGATGTAGTTGTCGAAAACGAAATATTTAATAATGTGAAGTAAGTATTATCAGAGACTGTAGGTAGAAAATCGCCTTGGGAGTTTCATGTCACTTCTTCTCTCACGGAAGACAAGTAAGATAGTAGAAAGTGAACCTCTGTTTTCGTAAAGTGATAATAAATAAGAATTACAAATATATATTTTTCTATATTTAGAGATTAGGGGAAGTTGCTAAATATTAAATTGTTTTTGTTTACTATGAATTCCCGACAACTCGTGAATGTTTTCTTTGGGTGATACATATTTAGAGAACTTAGATTTTATCCAGGATTAGAGTATTCCGTGACACACTTGAACGACCCGATAAATTACAAATCCCGCATAGATATGGAATGAGCCCGGGATCAGAGTTTAATTACCGAGGTTGATCTAACAGGTACGCAAACTTACCGACGCCATCTTGCGCTGAGCAACTTGCTTACAACCGCAACACATCTTGCGACACTATGAGTATTCCGTAAATTATATTTCAATTTAAATGTACTTTGTGAACTATAGTACACCTTTTACTGTGACGGCGAGCACTCACAATATATAGGTATATTGCGCGCCGATATGTGAACCCACTTGTATGGTTTTGGTTTAACACATATGATTAGCCATATGGAACAGACCGTATTGTGTCAAGTTTTAACATAATAAACACAATTCAACACATTTTTACATTCTTGGAGATATCAAAGGTGACAGGAGTTCTTATCATAGGAACTAATTAGTAGAGTAAGTAGATTTATCAATCTACTAGATACTATGGTGTCTACTTGCCCCTACTTATTTAACCGCTCTTAGCCTTCTTTTATGTCAATATCGCACAAACGAACAGACTAGACATTTAGTACAATAGTACGTGGTCAGCGCCTCTTAAAGACACCATAACAATAACAACTTTTTCAATAGCTCTTCAACACTGCGGCTCAAACACATTACAAGTAGTTTCACGGTTTATTGGAGGAGGGAGGTACCGACACAAGCAGACAAAAGATCTTACCACCATGATAAAAACCGTTCAAGAGAGAGGGAGAGAGAGATTGTTAATATCTCATCCGATGTCCAGCACGTTGTATCATGAGCACGGGAGATTGGGAGACGCAAGAAAAATATTCTTAACCGAAGTATAAGAAGAACCATGGTATCTGGATGGATCTGCAAACTTCAAGTTATAAAATAACCATTCGTTGCCTATGGCTATGCCTATAAAAGTAGAAGAAATAACGAAGTTTAAATTAACAGGCCGAATTCGGTGAAACTGAAAGCTGAGATAGCACTATCAATTATAACGAAAATAACCAAGCCCGAGTGCATAATTACACGATAACAAGTGAAAGAGAATCCAGGTAGCATTTACGAGGGCTTTCCAACTCAGCCCATTAGGGGATTACGTACTGACTTTTTAATCACCAAATCAGAGTACACAATGAAATTTTGTGTAAGCATTTACAATGTTGGTAATGTAGGAAATAGGAATTTTGACAACGTTATATAGTATTATTTAGTTGATGATATACAAAGAGTTTTGAATATTCGTATGGTGATAATTGATAATTAAATACAAAGTTCAATCTTAGTTTTTATTAGATAAACATTGCAGAAACGCGTTGAAAATATTACAAATCGTTTATTTATTTTTTCATCGTTTAACTTAACCGTTACATAATTTTGGATGATATTGTTTCAATTTTGGAGAATTATGAGCGAGATTATTTTCAGAGTGTTAGCGATAAGAAAACAAAGATAACACGTTTAACACTTATTTAGAGGTGTAACGGGTTTCATCTATCCCCTCAAGTGTAAGCAAACTTTTGCTAGTGGCATGTGCTGTTGAATAACTGTCAGGGAATTTATGGTTCACTGTTATTGAAGTTTGCTTGGCTCTATATTTCACCATCCACCCTGTTATTTACCTCTTAGGCTAGTTATAACCCTCTTGGTTTATTAATTACTTTACATTACAATAAAATCCACATGAAACGTATATATCCACATTGCTGTATAGACTTTCACAGATTTCATTCACATTCATTAGATTTTTTTATTTATAGAGATGAAGTAACTAGTAAGACCGTGCTTACGTCCCACAGTAAGAATTTTTTATAGTCCAGATGCTTGATCCTCTTTAAATTGAGCTGGAACGTGGCTATTTACCTACTGGAAATGACTTTAAAAATGGAAACGAAAAGGGTTTTCATGTTAATACAAAAGTTACTTCATTACCAAAAGTAAACCTTGGAGCCACTGTTAAGGTTTATAAAACTTGTTTATTATTCATTAACGTGCCTATGCCTGTCGAAAAACTGAAGAAATAAAAATGTTTTTAATATTTTTGTAAAAGCGAGAACTATATAGCCGCAAAAATAATAATTAATTTAAGCCAAAATTTTTTCCTCATTGGTAATTTATCAAATATGAAGCTGTCAAATAAGGTGGCAGTACTATACGATTACTATTTAATATAATAAAAAAGTCAACATGATTTTCACTTATTGCATATTAACGCCATCTGTGTCACGTCGATTGTACTATTACAACATCAGAGTTGTTATACAATTCACCTACACGTTGATACGAACCATCTGCCGCTTAGTATTATGTCGATTGTAGCGCCACGGGTAACTAGGGAAATTGTTTTTGTTCAGTAAATATAAAGTTTTAAGTTTCCAAATATTTATTTCTTTTATATCTACATAATTTTATTGAGTAAAAAATTTAAAGTAATTAATTAAAGAATATATTTAGGTACTTACATTTACAGACATGATGAAAGATTTTGCGCTCTTACCTGAAAAATACATATTCATTTAAGTACGTTTTTTTTCTAATTTTATGCCACTCAGCAAATAGAAGCAAACTCAATATGATCATATTAAAGCAGAACTTCAGGCTACTGAAACTTTTACTAAATATATAAAACATTTTGAAAAATAAAACAACAGTATACCCTGTACAAGTTAGCTTGATCTTTTTGACAGATGTAAATTTTTCTGATCAACATAACTTTGCAATAACGAACATATTATTTTCTTAATTTAATGATTTTGAAAATTGTAACAATATTAAAAAAATACATATAACACAAAAGTCCCCGAAGATTCAAGCGTTACCCGAAAATTTTAAGACTTTTTATTGCTTCAAAGTAAAATTTAAATAGGAACACTGAAAATAATAGACGCTTGTACAATGTTACATCAGTCGGACGGATGGGACACGAATAACAGGCAATAACTGTTACAAATATCGATTACAAAAAATCATTATTAAAGATCACTGTTAAGTTATTGTTACGAACGGGGGTCCTTTTGGTTGGCGTCTCTTTGGCTAGTGGTTGGGGTCTCTTTAGCCGGTATAACTCTTTTTAGAAAAATAAGGTAAAAAAAATTGAATTCTAATTTGAATTACGCATTCCATCGTTCCATCAACTGGCCATATAAGCCGAACGTCGGGAACACTCGGGGTCAGTAGTGTGGGGTAGAGTCAAGAGGAAAGAAGAGGTTAAAGGAAGAAGTTAAAAGGAAGCAAGACTACCTGCCCGTAACATTAATATTGTTGAATTTAAGTTTTTTTTTTCACTTTTAGACCCGTGTTTCTTTGGGAAAGTTGTTTACTTTCATGGTCTGAACCACCTATTTAAATTTGGCGGGAGGTGCAAAAATAACCCTGTAATATTAAATAGGTACTTATTATGAATATTGACCCACCGTCGCTTATCTACCCAATGTTTTATATATCTAGTGCAATAAAGAATTTCACACGTAATACACCCACACCATCTCGTCACAGTTACAAGTATTTTAAAACGTTATTTTTTGGACTACTAGATATTTTCTGTTTCCCATCACTAGCCTGTCTGTCAAAAAGATCAAGCTAACTTGTACAGGGTATAGTAATTAATTCGATTCAATTTAATGACAATTTCTTTTATACTTAGAGATATAATAATACTTATTAATATTATTATTATTAAGTCATTAATATTATTATTGGTATTATTATCTTTCCGTGAAGCTTGCCTGGCTAGCCCTTTATCTTGAGTCAGTCACCAACTGACTCGTCGTGTACCGGCTGGGGGCTTGAAAGCCAATACATTCCTTCTTATTTCCTGGTCGACAACCCATCAGTGATACTTTTGGTCTTGCTGATGTTTATGGGTGACGTTCATTATCACAAATCGAAAATTTCCCACTGCTGGGGTTTGGTGTATTTCGTGTTTTCACAATGTTACAGGTAAAGGACGGAGTTCACGATGCTAGAAAAGTGTGTATTGACATACTTCTGAATTGAGAATTCTCAAATATACAAGTTTCCATACCATGTTTTTCTTCATTTATATTATAATTTGTAATATGTATAATTATGATTTCCAAAAACAGATGTGTAAGCAGGATACGAACTCAATAACCCGTGGGGGGAACAACTTTCAAACCATTAAGCTGCTACTGCTATGTTTTTTTATGTACAGTAAAAATTAAAAAACGTGATCAATATCACACAAGAAATTTTTTTAATATTCAGGGATCTTTGGATAATTACAGTGATAATAATTATATTAAAGTTGCAATTTGACTTATATTAATTTTATACTGATACGAAATTAGCAAACAGGTATGTACATACATATGTTATAACATTTAACGTAACGTAACATAATAATCATCACGATAACTTATATAGGCGCCTTTTGATTCATAGTGAAATATATGAATGTAATAAAATTATGTTATTAATTGCATATTTATTAAATAAATACATTAAATGTTGCTTTATTAACTTAGTAATTGAACTTTAACTAGATTTATAGTTCCAGCAAATCTCCCTAGCTCGTTGTGCACAGAGTTTATGGCCAAAATACCCTCCCACGTAGGTCATTAGACACTACACCACCCAGTTTAATCCAGACGGTATTCGTTAGTCGTTCCTGCATGCCTATCTACCACCCTCCTAGATCAGTTTGGTTACGTACTGCACCAGTTAGAATCACATGCCTCGTATGTTTTTCCATGACCTTCGTATCACGCAGTTTAATTCTGACATTGTCTGTGTATTTAATAAAGTTATTTACTAGTATAGCTTCTGACAATCTCCTTCTAAAAGAACTAAAATATATCAATGGGCAATCGCGACAAAATACTAGAAGTCCTAAGTATGGTCCCGTCCTAACAACATAACGTACACACTAACTAAACTGGGCGGTGTCCTGGCGTGTTGCTGGTCAAATACAAAATTTAGATGTCGAACGCAGACCCCGCAATACAGCTCTGGGCAGTAATTAATATTCTAGTCGCCGAAGTACGTCCGGCCGCCAGTCGTCGCGCCGTCAAATATTTACACCTGACTTTTTATTTCCACGAGTGTACACTTTTAATACACATTATGGCATGAGGCTCGTTAGTCAGGGAATTTTAATTTTAAAATTACACCGGGCCAATGACCCTTCGAACAATGGATGGTTAATTATAAAACATTTTTATGTTAAACTAGTAACCGTCCTCGCTTCGCTTCAGAAACCTACGCCTTACATTTAGAAATAGCACCCACATTGTTTTAGGAATGGGCATTTATTAGTTCTATGACTTATAAACATAATAATTTATTAAAGTAACCGTGAGGTAGTCAACATTTTATTTACAGCCTTCTTTACACTATGCCCATGTTAACTTTTCCTATCGAGGAACAGATCCATTTCCCAGGATAAAAAGTATTCTAGATTATGACGCATAATACACTCGTAAGTTACTAATATGCCAAGTATAAGTCTAATCTATTCAGTGGCTTTAGTGTGTCGGCCAGACAGACAAATATACTTCAATAAATATATTGACCTCTATATCGATTAAAAAAAATATTCCATATAAAGATTCGACCCCGTTACTATTTCATTATTAGTATAAATAAATAAATAAACCTTTACACACTCACACCTAGGATACTCAGTGTTGCGGATGGCATGGACATACACAAATATAAC
The DNA here is from genome assembly GCA_003671415.1 of Megathymus violae. Classification (NCBI taxonomy): domain Eukaryota; kingdom Metazoa; phylum Arthropoda; class Insecta; order Lepidoptera; family Hesperiidae; genus Megathymus; species Megathymus violae. Next base: position 3,563,768 of record PDGT01000034.1, read on the forward strand.
GTCACAAACATCCATGACCCGAGAACAAGCATTTAGCTGTCACTTAAATGTCCGTCCCGGCCGGGAATCCAACCCGGGACCCCTCGCTCGGCAGACAAGGTCACCACCAACTGGGCTATGGGGTTGTATATATTTATATAACTAGCACACCACACTACGTGCAGCTATGGCAGTCCAGGACCGCAGATCATTTAAAACTGGGCCATGATTCAAAACAAAGCACAAACACGACTAACTTTTGTTTCTGTAAATTCCATAGGTTGAAAAGTATTTATAAAAATTAAAAAACGAGGGCGATTAAATAATGAAATATTGGATGACAGTTTTATTTTTTACTTACTAATGAATAAATAAATCATTGTGATTCATGCCACTTTGTAGCCGGCCGACCGAAAGATGTCGGATTCAATTCCTGATCGGGGCCAACATTTATGTAATAGATAATTGGTGGTTATTTGGGGTAATGGGTGTTGTTTTTCTTCATAAAAATAAATGAATGCAACAGCAATCCGATAACAGGTAGTGATGAAGTATGAGACATTGAACGCCTTAATTTATTAAAGCCTATTCATTCTCCTCTTGAATACTTCCTCATCATAGGTAACTTAGCCAGGAACATTGACGCGAGCAAGTTATTCCAGTCCTTTGCACTGCTTTGTTTGTGCTGTCATATATGTGTGTCTATGCCTAACACAACACACCTAAATCGGGAGTGAGCTGTTGTATGTTTATATAGGTAAATAACTTGGCTCATTGCGTGCCTAATAAATAAATAAGTACAATAAAATTTAATTTAAAATATTTCCGAATAGTGTCAGTAATAATTTCCCATAATCTTCAGGTAACTGGTTACAATTTACAAAGCTGCTTATTATTTAAATAGTTTCGGTAACCATCAAATAAAAATACATATTTTTTAACCATTCGTACCAACATGTACCAACACATCGCAAAATTTTGTAAAAAAAATGAAATACCTCCTTTTTGTATTATTGTAAGTTCTAGAAAAAAAATTCATATAACTAAAATATCAACTTAACGACTGCCAAAACACGAGGAATAGAAAAATGAAGATTACCCAAAGGCATTAATAAGACTGATGCGAAAACAAAAAAAAAACAATGTATGTCAATAAGTACATTGTACTTGAAAATGCGTTTGTTGCTTAGTTTTATAGAACGTGTCAGCTCGCTCTACAATTTCCAGCCTACGGTGATTGTTTGCTGCCAACCGCCTATGACACGTTTGTTTGGCAAGTTTACTTGAGTGAAATAAGATAAACAAGTTTTGAATGTGGCTAGGAGTGGAATGGTGGCTAATGGTGAAGTTAAGAATTTAAAGACGGCTTGTTATTTCTTAAGTATCTTCGCAGAGGGTGTTAAGCCATCGATTTCCATAGTTATAGCTACATAGCAGCAGTTAATCTTCAGCTTTTAGATTACTTTAGTGCTTCCTTTATAAGATGATATAATTATGAAGTTCATAAATTATAAAATTCGTGAATATCGTGTAAATTAGGTAACATATTAAGTTAAAACTTAATTATTATATGGTCGTTAAAATAAATCGAGGTTTAGTAAATAAATTTTCAATATAAAAAATTAAATAAGGTTCCGACAGTAATTTAATGTATGTGGCAACGTATAGACAAACAGATACTCATTTTATTTATCTGTTGTTTAACCACACATCGGCCGTTGTAGAACCCTGACTATTTTCGTTTAAATTAAAGATATCATCGATTATTACTATGGGTACAAAAATACACATTTCACTAACATTTCCTAATAAAAAACCTAGTTTGATTTTAGTTTTAAGAAATGAAAAATCAACGAGCCATCTGAATTTAAATAGCTATTGTCGCTATTGACACGTGCAATAAGAGTCGCTAATCCATCACCGGCCCTGAAAAAAAACTATTTTTACACCTATTTTGAAGAATACCTCCAAAAGAAGCTCCTTCCACAATTGGCACATAATCGAAAAACTTCCCACCAATACCAAAGATTTTGTACAATCACGCAAATTCTAGCAATATATTCATAAAAGTGTTTAATAGTGTCCCAGAGTAAACGTAGCATTGGCCTAGCAGCGTACACGCCTGACGCATTATCGGGAATGTACAGCAGTTGAGGCGGTCACAGATGAATATAATGTCACACTCAATGTAAATTCACTATCGTCTAGCAAAGAAGAGATGTTGAACGTAAAAAGACGTATCGATCAATATTTCAATCGAAACGTCAAACTAACATGCCCACTATTTAATATTACGTGACCGATACGGTCCATGCATAGCCCATGAAGCTTAAATATCGCCCATTAACGTCCGTTTTCAACTGTAAGTCTATTTAATACTAAGTGTAAACACACATACTGTAAGCCTCAAAGATTGAAGAAATGCCTCATTTAGTGAATTAACGGCTTACACACTTAGAGCGCCGTTTTATAATTCTCTATGCTCAGGTGATCTGTACACTCTCAACAAAGACATTACAGCCAAGACCCGAGTACAAATATTTAATTGCCATATAAATTTCTGTTTAAGCACCCTAACCTGAAGAACGTAAGACACATCACACCACAAACAAGGTGAGTATAAACACTCACACATTCATACTACCGCACTAGGATTTCATGTGTTGGGGATGGAATGGTTATATATGTACATACAAATACTAACGGCCCCGTCCGACTTCGTTCGGGTTGGACTATTAATTATATATACATGATTATCAAAAATTTCATATTTTTTGCCTTCATTACACATCATTAGGGTAATTGATATTTTATATTGCCAATTATGTGTTCTCACTACGTACCAATTTTCATGTAGATCGGTCAAGCCGTTTTTGAGTTATCTCGAGACATACACGAAAATCTCAATACATTTATTTAGTAGTACAGACAAAGGTTATGTTTTTGAGTTATCTCGAGACATACACGAAAATCTCAATACATTTATTTAGTAGTACAGACAAAGGTTATGTTTTTGAGTTATCTCGAGACATACACGAAAATCTCAACACATTTATTTAGTAGTATAGACAAAGGTTATAGATGACAACAAATAAGAGTTGATAACAATTTAATTTTTTTTTTTAATGTCTGTCTCAGCAGCGAATTTAACCTGAGACACCGAGTGGCGATCAGGTTCGGTAGCAACTGCAACTGCGTTGCAGGGTTATCAATATTATAGTATAATTTTTTTCTCCGTATAGTGGGTCATAATAAATAAGCCGGCTAGGGCGGTGAGCATGTTGCGCGGGCGCAACGCCATTATCGATAAAAACAAATGAGTCATCGAAGGCAGGTGCACTTTTGAAATTGCAGACGTTGCAGTGTTACTGCATGAAGCAATTTCGAACCTTTCGCAAAAGAACTGGGAAGATTGTGTGAAGCATGCAGAAAAACTCCAAGATGAAGACTTCAAGAAATCTCATCTGGCAGAACAATTTATAATTCATGTCGATGACGATCAGTCTGATGTCGAATTTTAAAGTAAATACTATAGTAAGGGTTGTAATATTCTTTTACGTACATAGCATACAAATGAGCCATCTGGTTACATACGTGGTGCCGACGCCCATAAACGTCATAAATAATAAATCTTCGACGTTTTCACGGCCACGAAGGAAGCGAGAAACCCTTTTTTTACATAGTATTAATTTCTCAAAAGCAATAATTTGTAGCCTATAGTATAATACTTAGCGATATTATTTACGATTACTTTTAAAATCTGTTATTAAATAATATCGTTACTAAAAATATAGTACAAATAATACTCCACTATATATCACAACCGCTGGACTCGGTTGTCCCCTCAGAACGTGAAGGGAAAATGTCATAGTTCGTCCTGCTGACCAAATACGGATTGACCGACGGTACTTTGAGAACATTATGAAGAACAGGATGGAACCCCCCGTGCGGAGACAGACCTTCAAACCGGTACGCAATCAAAGCTTAAGGAATATTAACTTATAATAAATCATGGTACGTACTCCTACGTGTACACTTCCTTTAAATTATCAGGTTAATATTGACGTGTTGAAATAATCCTCGATTCTATGAGGCTAATTCTTTGTCCGCCCATATTCCATTCAATGATTCATGTTTGTGTTATTTCCCTTAATGTTGTTCAGTATATACTCGTATATATGTATATATATAGTTACTGACAACGCACGGAATAAAATTGAATATTTGCACAGGCGTTGCTGAACTCTGAAAACTTTATTTGAAAATAGTCTTAATATGTTGCGTTGAACTATACCTAAGACATATTTTTCCAATTATTTGTAATTATCAGTATGTATCTATATCATAATTTTCACATTCGTACGTAAATCAAAAGACCACCTCCGAAAAGCCACAGTGAATGACATCATGCTGGCGATATAAGCAATGTAAGGTCTCGTAACAATTTTCTATTCGAACATTACCACGTGTCTCCCTTATGGCTGTATCTTTGAAAATATGCTGCGAAATTCTAAGCACAATGAACGTAAAATTCATTTCCAGCAGGACTTTTCTAAATTTCCACTCTAGCCCGTCACATTCAGTAACCAATTTCGATTAGTCTATATTTCTGGTTGCTTACAGAAGTCCACTGATGTCTATGGATAAAATTACCGCATAAATCCAGATGGAAGGCATTTGCGCATTGCTACAATAATAATACAGTTCTTAAAACGTTGGTATTAATCTATATAGCTACAATCCACGATCACTATGAGTATGAACGATTGTATATTTTAACTTTAGACTGTGTAAAACCCGTCTAAGGTATGTTACACGTTGCTTTATAAAAACTCTATATTGTTGTTTTTATTGATGTCCGCTGCGAAAATTCCAGGACTATAATTGACGATTACTGATGATACGTCTGTAGTATTTTGAAATAATCCAAGAAATAAATTGCATCTGATACCCGTGCCTAGAATACATACTGTTTCAAAGTTGACTAATGGCTTCATCCCATTAACGGCCGGCACTGCACATATCACGCTTTCCTTTCGATTGAGAAGACCTGGACTAAAAACTGATCTGATTAATGAATAACTAAATATAAAGATAAACCTTATTGGAACAATTGGGTCCCCTTCTTTCTTACCCAGTAACCCATAATACCTTTGGAGCTATATACCGACAGTGACTACTCATCATCAAATGGCCCGCCGTCTGCTTTATCGAATGCAGACAAAAAACCTACATTAATCTATACAAAAATAAAATACTAACTGATCCCTTTCTGTACATGAAGGATATATGAAGGAAACTGTTATTAGAGGCCTTTGTTGTCGCAATAGAACCCAAAACAATATTTGTCTGTTTATCCGTGCGTTTGTTCGCGTTAATCTCAGGAACAACTTAACCGGTTTCGTTATGATTTTCACTAATGTATTGCAGGAAGCATCACTTAACATTTAAAGTTCGTTGATTCGTAGAGCGAGAAAATCCCTTAGCCCATAACAATCCAGGTGCTATTTTTAAGGGTAATGCTAAGTTTTTATAAAACGAACCAATGTTACTCTGCTAGTATGCAATAATATTGAGTGCGCTCGTGCATTGATTTCCGTGGTTGTCGCGGTTGAATCCACTCCACAGTAGGTACATATAACTGTACGAGTTCTCGTTCCCTTCCTAAATAGCGGCGGCCCACAAACCGAGCACATAAATAATGCAACTATAACAACGACGTCAGCGCCAGTCACGCGTTGAACAGTTGTATTTTATGCACGCCAGTGTTTAGTGCTTCTGACGCGCTATTAGCTAGTCTGATGAACGGATTATGATCCTACGATTGGCATTGCCGGTAATTCGTATTGGTAAATCAAATGATGTCATCCTAATTGAAAATGATTGGATCAAATTATTTTTTTTTATTTGATATCGGTGTATTTAATTAACGTCGTCCAGTTTGAAAATTAATAAATGTATTAAATTTAAATAATAACCGTAGTTATTTGACAGGTTAATTTGACACTATTATGAGAGTTTGTCAATTCTCATCCGTCAAACACAATTTGTGTAAAGTGGAAAAATATAAGTGTGAAATTCAAAAATCGTGAGTACTCGTTAAATTAAAGAGTATCATGTATATAATGTAAATTTAAAATCATGAATAAGATTAAATAAAAGTGAAATAGGAGCAACATGTGGCTAAAGTTTTAAGCCTCCTCAAATATAAAAGCTACATTTTATTTGCATATATTTCAGTTAAAGGCTTAACGTGAAACTTCAGTTGTCGGCTTAATGACTTTAACTCCTCTTCGAAATATACTGCATTATCATGTTAAAAAAATGAGAGAAATGCACGAGGCCTTCGAGCAATTTTTTTTATAAATCTTGTTTTTGTTCCTTTTGATGTTAAATTAGTCTTTAAGTAAAGTAAATTATGTACATAAACGCTTCGGTTAGCAGGTCAGGGCACTACAAACTGAGCCATAATTTTATTCACTACCCTGGCATAAAACCCTTTTATATAGCTTTTTTTAATCTTGAAATATTTTTTTTTAAGCCAAACAAACGACGAGTCGGATCATCTGATGCTAAGCAGTATTTGTCACTCATAGACATATCGAGTTCACCAAGAAGCATCGTCGACCAAAAAGAAAGCGGGGAATCGACTTTTTAATTTGCTTTCAAATTGCAACCGTTATAGTGTGAGCTATCGAGCCAGGTAAAGAACGTTGCTCTATAAAAATATCACCGATATTATACTGGGTGGTACAGAAACCATCGATCTTTCACTGGGACCATCGTTCCATCCCTTTTTCGGTAGGGTGCATTACTAACAATAATGGCTGGCTTGGACTTGAGAATTGATTAAGATGTATACGTCAAAAATTTCATAATTTTGCACTGTAACCGGATCTAAGAGTAAATGTGCAATCAGAAAACGTATTACGGTAACATTTAGGTCGATGCGGAGTCCGGGACGAGAATCTAGGTGAACTTGTCGTCGCCTAGTGCCAGAACAGTAAACTATCGAAATTTATAACCAAATGAACCGAGAAACTAATATTAGTTCGGGGGAGCCCTCGGTGCTCTTTCTTTGTGTTTATAGCGACAAGATTAGGTTTGAACGTTGATAGTAGAATAAAGTAAGAAAACTAATGATTGCTGAGTACGTGGGTTCGATGGGTTAAATATGGTATGATTGGAGAGTGCCGCTAGGTTTGCCAAGTATTTTAAGGGAGGTGAGTTGTTATTTCAGTTACATAAATTTATAGTAGGATGTTAATTTTTATTTTATTTTGTATTGACCTTTTGAAAAATAAGAGAGAGCACAATGCTATATTGTTGTATTATAAATAAATTTTTTTCGGAAATAACTTCAACGAAAGCTGTCTGTTGTTAATATTAATAGCATTTTATTTCATTCATTATAGTGTTTGTATTTAATTTTTAAATAAAAATATTAGTTCTACCATTCGGGGTCAACTGGTCAAATTAGATGAAAAATCATATTTTCCCGCTGCTCAAAAATGTATGATGCAGAGATTTGAAATCCTTACCATACCGTACCACAAAGGAATCTAATTTGTGCACCACGTACCCACAATCGCCTTTTGGGTAATCTAGTATTATCAACCACGTCTTTAAATGGGTAATTACACTAACAGTTCAAATCAAATACATTAAATTATTTCTAAACGTTTTGTCACTTCGTTCTAAATGGATTCCTGAAAACAAATAAAGAAGATCAATGTGTTCACAAACATAACACTTAATTTAAATATTCCATTAGGAACAAATCCACTACGACGATCTTAGCCGATTAGCTCCCGAATTCTGCTCCGCCGCGCCGCCGCCCGTGACTCGTAAGTGAGATTTATTCCGAATGAGCTCTCTACGTTACGTGTTTGGAATACCGCAGCCATTGAACCGCTCCGCTGTTTGGTAAGAAAACATCCGTGTTAAATTTTACATCCATGAGTATGCATATATGGAACAACTTCTGTGCTATCTTGTATTAAGAAATGTTATGTAATGTTTTATCGCAGTTAATTATCCAAATGTTTTACATTAACATTGTTATTAAGACTTAGACTAGACTAATATAACTGTAACATCGAAAGGAAAAAGAACAAGATTTATTAGAAAAAAAAACTTCAATTTTTTTACCACTAACTATTCAACCACTCGGAGTTAATAAAGTCATTAATCCGACAACTGGACTCGATATTAAGCCATTAACTTAATTAATATATATGCAATTAAAATATAGCTTGTATATTTGAGGAGGCTTAAAGCTTTCTCCACATGGTGCTCCTATTTCACTTTTATTTAATCTTATTTATGGTTTCAAATTTACATCAAGTACATGATCCTCTTTAATTAAACGGGTACTCACAATTTTTGTCCTTTACACTGATATTTTGGCATGTTATATAGATCACGGTCACGACAAGACTGTGGTATTTGTACTCGCAGATTGTTTCAAAGTAAATGAATACACATAATCAGACTTTATTTATAAAACATACCTTCTATACATTCAAGAAAAGCGCAATAAGCGAGTTGCATCCGTGATAGGGATGCAGTGCCTGTCACAGTGTTAATAAATTGCATCCGTGTGAAGCCGAAACAATTCTAGTAGTAATATAAAAAGTAAGTTTGTGGGAGTGCATGTGAATGAGGTAAAAAACGGTAAAGAGGACCCCAAATTTGTTGAAAATATTTTACAGCGATAATATCTAAAAGCGAAAAAAAAATTAATGGAAAGAGTCCTTTATATATAAATGCTACGTTAACTAGAATAGGGTTGCTTATTTAACATCTATGCAGAGATGTAAAATCTATGTAGGGTCGCTACAAATTATGAAGGTACCCATTATATCTTCTTGTTGATTAAAAAGTACCATAATTTATTAAATAAATAAGTGGATATCATTTGCTTCTTGATCGGGACTTCATTGTTAACACTTTGGTATACAAATGCATAACCTTAAAAAATACTGACCATCACGGTGGTCGCTCTGCTCGTTAGCCGTTGCTTCAAATAAAAATATTAATATATCTAAAACGATGACTAATAACAAAGATTTAAAAAAGAATTTTAAAATGAAGAATTTAAAGATGTGACATCCGAATGACCTGACTTTCATCTTAAAACTACTTATTATATCATCGCACACCTGCAACAGATTCATATTGAAAAGAATTTCCCATTGAACTTGTATGTGGCTGGCTATATTTCAACATTACTTGAAGGGAATTCAAGTAAGACATTATTTTCAATCAATATTTTCTTACCTAATCTTTTTAGATAAAATAATGCCTTATATTTACTCGTATGCCTTTATTTAATTAAATAATAAATAAAACAAGAAAGTATAATGATACAAATAAAGGGAAAAAATCACATGGCTCAAGGACAATTAAGTGAATCCTACGCACAGCTACACCTTTCCAAAGGACAAAGGTTGAAAAATAATGTAATAAGCTACATAAACTATTTTTACATAAGTCAAAGTTATAATAAATAGAAATATGGCGCATTTAGAGCGAACAGTCGAATTCAGCACTGAACTACTTATAACCCGTGACTAAAATAGACAGGTTACCAGGTTACTGTTAAAAAAACCATGAATCCTTTAAACTTAGCAACCTATTGTATTTTCTGATATCAATAATGTTTCGGAAATAAGACCTAGAAAAGCGTACACAGTTGACTGTACTGAGGTTTTGGAATCGATTCCCAGCTAAGGCAATGTTAGTGTAACAGAACAAATATTTTCATTGCTGTTGTTAATTTTAGTACTTACTATTGATACGCCAGAGAATCTCTTTTTTATGTTAATAGCCGATAAACGAGCATACGAGCCACCTGATAGTAAGTGGTCACCGTCACCGTCACCCATGGACATCAGTAAGACCAAAGGTACCACTAATATGCGTTGTAGGCCAGGAAATGAGAAGAAAGAAAGTACTGGCTCTCAAGACCGCAGCGGGAACACGACGAGTCGTTTGGCGGCTGACTTAAGCAAGAGGGTAGTAGCTAGCTAGGCAGGCTTCACGGATAGCTACCAGTAATAATATTAATGACTTAATAATAATACACATAATCCTTACGCGAAGCCCTACCACCACGCAGGCTGGTTTCTGTCGCCTGTTTCGACACCCTATTCTACCAGCATGGGATTGGGGGGAGTATTCTAGACCTCCCTAATAAGGCAAATTTCTGTGCAATATCAAGTGAAGCGCGCACGTGGGTCTCATTTACTCAAAGAACTGTGCGTATCCTAACAGAACCTGAGGCACACGGAAACCTCAACACGTAGCTCAAATTAAAAATCATTATCATTCAAAAAATTCAATGGATAAAAGGATACGAGCGTTGAAATCTCGTGGGCTACTATCGGAAACGTATAAAAAATATTTCGAACTGAATATCAAGGTAATGGTTATGCGTGTGTTACTTAAGTACTAAGTATTGGATGGTCATAAAGTGCAAGGCGCACGTTTCTTCCCATAAAGCTGAATGGAGTAGAATGTATCGGTGTAGAGCCTGGAGTAGAGTGAAACATGGAGTAGCGTCGAGCCTAGGGATTTAACGTTGCTTAGTGCATATTGCTACTAACTCATACCGCCCCACTAAGCCAAATCCAATGTTGAAAGTGTTACATGACGTAAGGAACGCTACTTCATTGTAACTTGTGTAACAACCATCACAATCACTCACCATTGACAAAAGCTTCTAGTCTACGATTATTAGTTAATTGCAACCAAAATATTTTTAATTGTTTTTAATAATTAATTGTGTTGTGATACACCAATGAGTTACTTGTAGGAAATGACTTGTCCTCTGTCTAAAATTTTGATTTTAAGACCAAACTTTTTATTATACCAAGCAAAATTGCAAAAAAATACTATTGGCCGTTCCATATTTATTATGTTGGATTAAACGCTTTTAAGGGTGTCAGTCAAAATTTATTGCATGAGGTTTAATGCCACTGATAGGGATATAGAATTTTGAAAGTGTTAATATGCATGAAGGGTGATAATAACGGAGAAAGATGATTGATCCGGTTTTTAACCAAATGTATATCGATAGAGTTACAGGGAAAAACTCAATAATATTAATACTTTTGTCAAAGAAAGTTCCTCAATTAACTTACTACGACGATATGAAAAATACAACAAATTACTTTAACTGCAATTCATTTCCGGCTATCTGGTATTTAAGTACAACATTTAATTAATAATAATGAAGTACATAACACAATACAATTAAAAGTACATAATATAGACATAATAATAGTAATAATTTAATTGAGATATAAATGTATACGTTAACATTAAATAGAGCAGGGAAGTTATGGAGCTCCATAACCGTAAAGACAACTATCGGATATCCGAAATAAAAATATATCAGAAACTGTAACCAAATCTGATAAAAAAGTATCGAATAATTTCGGATAGGCACAGTCTAAATAAAACACGTTATGACAAGTCACACTCTTACCTTGTAAATACATTATATTATTTTACAAGTCTATCACCTAATATCCGTAACTGAAACTATCCGAAACAATCGCATGATCCGAAATAACTTCATATCCGTAACCGTAACCGAAACCGGCAAAATATTATTCATATATCCGTATCCATATCCAGATCCTAAATTTAATATCCATAATATCCCTAAAATAGAGCAGCATACAAATTCATGATTTGTTTTTATGATCTGGCGATGTCCATAAACCAGAAAGTTTGAGTTCTGCTTTTTAGTTAAAAACATGAAATTTTGATAAGGTTTGTGAATATAAACTTGGTTAATAAATTGAATGCAGTGCTATCTATCGGGTTCCGTAATAGGTATTAAATATAATCTCAACAATACAATTCTACCGGTCAATTTGTCGTGAAGTTACACGGTCACATCGTAAAAAGTTTTACCAAAAGCAGATTTTATATATAGTGCTTGCCAATTACAATTCATTTAAAATTACCATTACTGAGATGTGAAAATATCAATATTTCAATCTAAAATTTCCCTCCACATTTTTTACGAGGTAAATTGAAATATCATGTCTCAATAATTGGAAATGGATTTGCGTAGGAAACATTTTCAAGCGATTTTTTTACGATTTCAAATGTTGCCTAAAACCATTCGAATCGCTCGACAGACTTTTAAAGGTATTTGTAGATAAAGGTCCATTGAGGTGATCGTCTTTAATAGTATGACGAATTTAAGCGATGCTAAGAAGCTGACCCGCGTAGTATGATGCCGAGACTAGATTGTTGAGTTTCACACCAGTTTGCCTCGACGTGATTAAGACATTATTGCAGGTGAAGAATCTTGGATTTGACAATATGATCAAGAAGCGAAGCAAACGCAACAGTTTAGCTGCTTTAAAATAAATCAACCTCTAGCGAAGCAACAATAAAGCTCAAGGAAAATTTGACAGCTTGTTTTTTGAATTTGACGGTAATGTATCAACAACTGTTAATGAAATCGAAGTAGAGTCAAAACCGAACGCTATACAACAAACTAATTCGAAATATGTTTCGTGCAGTAAGCAATAAACAAACTAAAATATGGGACTCCATGCCAACTGCCAACTGCCTCACCATGACAACGCGCCCGCGCAGAAAACTGACCAAAAGATTAATGGATTTCCTAGATATGAATGCATCTGCAATCACTAAGGCCATGTCTGAAGCCATCGAAAAAAGTAAGATTCTATCACGTTACATCGCCGGCGCCCTGCAGTAATGAATAAATTGAAACGTTATTGCGTTGAATTGAGATCCGCCTGTGAATTGAAGCGTTATTGTGGTGTAATTAATTTTTTTTATCAAATTATAAACGTTAAACATAATTTTACCGATTTTGTACTGGATTACAATCTTACTTCCTGAATTAATCTATGAAAGTTTCCTAGTATAGTGTAAACACAGCTCCGAAGTGCAGTTATTGTTAGATAGACTTCCTGTCTGCAACGACCTAGATATGATGTTTACTGCACCTAAAAATAACAATTTTGCGAAAAATAGTATTAATTTGGAAAAATATAAAGTAACTTATTAGCTGCTAGTAAACTGTTCTCGCTTCGCTTCAGAAAAACTACGCCTTACGTTTATAAATAGCACCTGCAATATTCTAGGACAAGGTTTTTCTCGTTATATGAATTAGAAATATTGATTTATAATTTTTTTATTTATGGACGGATTGAAATGAAATGAACACTAAAGTGGTTAAGATCTTCGATCAACACAAGAACCTCCGACACTTTGATAAGCCACTAAAATATGATTAATCCACACTGGAGCAATGTGGTGAAGTGTGTTCTTGGCTTCGTTAATTACGAGGAGACATGCAAGGCATGGATCCCTGTAGTGGGCATGGAATAGATGGAAACCATATATGAATGATTTTAGGTATCCATATTTTTATAGATTTTTTTCGTACTCCTCTCGTGTCTCACTTTGAACATGTACCTGCTTTATTGCTTTTTTTTTGTCATCTATAAAAGGCTACTTTTGTGCCTTTTGTATACGATTTTATAACTCGTTATGTATTTACTTTGCTCAACATCTACATAATACAACAATGTATAAAATAAATAAATAGTATGTATAATACGATACGTAGAGTAGTGACATAGTTTGAACGTCTGTCTTCTTCAATAACCAGGCGGGAATCCTGCTCACACGTTTGAATTTTACATTAGAAAGATATTGACAGTTGCTTCGGTAAAGGAAAACATCGCGAGGAAACTTGTATACCTCACGTGCTCAATAAATTTCATAAAGGTTTGGAAAATCTGTTAATATCACCATGTCACCGTCATGGTCTACGGTTTTTACCCTTCACAGTGTCAGAGAAAAACCAAGATTGAACAGTTTAAAGAGTTAACCTTAGTTAAGGCTGTGTTACCTTAATGTACATACATGTACAATTCAGTAACTTCTTATAATGGTAAAAGAACATACAACACGTAATCCAAAAATAATCATGCTATAAAAATACTGGGGAACCATTCAAAGCTATAACAGAATAAATCAAACCGTCATTTCTAACCATACGCGTTCCTATTTCTCAAAATTGTAACGTCAAACGTTTATATTGAGGAAACTATAAAATCGGGATAATCGTAAAAGCAAAGTTGGAGAGTCGCCAAGCGTGCTCCGACAATGAAAAATAATTCGACATACAGCGGGGTTTAACGGAACTGGATCAAAACTTTTCAACGTTTATTACTTGTCTATATCTAAATTTATGTATGTAGGATAAAAAAATATGGTTTATTCTATGTAATATTAATATGGATGTAGGTGTATCTGTTTGAAATTGAAACTTCGACACTATTTAAGTGATAAAATTTGGTATATATAAATGGCGAAGAACATATAAAATTTAATATAGGTTTTTTATTGATATACAATTATCTATTGAATTACAACTTGCAATTAGATGTCGCTGCATACATCCTTTTTTTAATCGTACAAACTATCGCTATAACAATTTCTATATACAGATATTTGAGAAAAGAATACAATTTTAGTATCTACTATCCACTTTTTGTAACTCGCCACTAGATGGCTCTACTGGTATACGTAAGTATTAGAGCAAACAAATATTTTATTCTACTTCACATAGATCTTACCCAATTTTTTTTCTTGTTCAATAAATAACATAATTTTTTGTCAGGCTGACTACACAATTATAAGTCGTGATACAATCGTATAATTCCACAGTTCCCCGCTATCATCATGGTTTCATGGATGTTCATAATAGACGGTGACCACTTACCATCAAATAGCCAGTCTACTCGTTTGTCAACGTTTAATATAAATAAATAGATTTGCTAATTTTACAAAATTACCGTTGTTGTTTCACAATGTTGTAGAACTAGACACCTTTAACAGATTTATCAAATACGATTATTTCCATGGATTATTTTAAATGGTTTAATTATTGTTGATGTGAACATACAAGAAAAAATTGATAAAATATTTACACGAAGCATTTCAACTCTACGAGCTCTAACGTTGAGAACTTTCTTGGAAAGGAAAATAATCAAATAATTTTTGGTATAGTGAGGCAGTTGTAACAAACAACGAACGCCGTAATGACTATTAGGGAGTTTCGTGTGAGTAATAAAAGTAAGTGAACAGAAATAAATCCCGGACCTCGTGAGGTTACTATTGTATTAGTTGTTCTGTTCGGCCATATTTTTATTTTTGTTTGTTTTGATAGATGGATCCTTTATACATATCCAATGATTAGAGCTAAGCAAAACTCGCATTTCACCTATTTCAAAGTTTAGAAATTGCATTTAAGGTGGCGTTTTTAACAAAAGCTTTAATTTTCAATAGGTAAGTAATCACTGTTCTTCTTCTTTGCGAGTCGATGACAAATAGCAGCGGTTATATCGTTCCTGCCCAAAATTCAGCGATGGCGACCGCATCATCTGTCGCATCCATTAAGTCCTGCTGCGAGCAGGTGACTGGGCAAGCAGAACAGGACAATAGATGAGCCATAGTCTGAGCTGCTCCGCATATACAGCCCAAGTTCGTGTCCCTCGACAACCCCCACTTGAACATATTATCTTTACTCCGGCCAACCTGTGTCCGGAGTCTATTCAAGGACTTCCAGATTCGCCATGGTAACATGTTTCCAGGCGGAAGTGTCTCGGAAGGTACAACAAAGGGATCGGGTAAGAAAGCACTCGAACGCCAAAGGCTGCATCTTGTTTGTGCATCAGGCAACGGGTCGACACACTTCACAAAACTCTTCCGACTTTTGAGTCTCTGTGGCGGTAAATTGTGACCGTATAAGGGATGCCGTGGGTCGCCATCCAGCTTGCCACATTCCTACGGACCTCTGGCGGCGCTATGCCAGCTAGAGGATACAATAACTTTACCGGGGTCGGTTTTAAACAACCAGTAATAATGCGGCAGGTATCGTTTAAAGTTGTATCCACTAGCTTCGCATGTGCTGAACGTCCCCAAACAGGGCACGCATATTCGCCGGCAGAAAACGCGAGCGCTAGACCAGAAGTCCGCAGCACTTGGGGCGTGGCTCCCCACCTAGTTGTTGTCAGGCGTCTTAACAAGTTATTACGGGAGTGCACTTTTCTCCCCAGCCCCTCGCAGTTTATCCTATAGGTGAGCGATCTATCTAAAAGAACACCCAGATATTTTGGGGAGTCGCTGTGAGCAATTGGTGTTCCACGCCATGTGATCTTGAGTTTTATGCCTTGCTTCTGCATTACGGAGGTGGAAGACACATGACTCAGTTTTCAAAGGGTTTGGCCTGAGCGAGTTCTCGTCGTAGTAGCGATTTAAGTCGTTGAGCGCTACTGCAAGATTCGTCTCAACTTCTTCGAAACTGGTCGCTTGAGACGTCAGCGCAAGATCATCGGCGTATAGGAATCGTGAGGTGTTCGGGCTGGAGGGTTGATCGTTGGTTATGATGATGTTAAATAATAAAGGGGCAAGGACACTACCTTGAGGTAGTCCATTTTTTTGAGCCCTCCAACGACTCTTGTCCGAGAGAAGATGAACCTGGAAGCGACGGTTGTGGAGAAGTTCTTGGAGAACTCTGACCAGCTTATGATCACCAGTCATAGTAATCACTGTTGACAAACAGAGACGCAAGTAGTAATTTATAATATATTTAAGTAGGTTACTGAATATTGTGACCGCTAAAACTTTTATTAATTGTGTAAGGTATTTTTTAAATTGAGTAAGCGCCCTTTTTTGTTTGTTGTCTTCGATTGTACATACTCGTATTTACTGACCAATATCTCACGATCTTGGAGTTTCACACTACTTGACACTACTTCTGTTTTTAATGTTAATAACAAATAATCTGCAATAGTAACCTCTTTAAAGTTAATTTGAAATATACAAAGTATACAAAATCTAAATTACATTCATATAAACATACACGAATATTATTTGAATATGTAACTTCAATATAGGCATTTACAGAGATCTATGCTATATATTACAAAGATTTTTGTTAGAATTTTTGGATATATCCAAGACACAACGATTGAATATATGGACTTTAGCAATCACGTTTTAAAGTAAATTTTCCCTACGAAAATGTTTTCCAGAGTCAAGTATTTCAGAAGGGCTCTCATCCCGCTTCCATTAAGTATTTCGATTACAGTCTCGGAGACCTATTAATTTGCGGATTTATTACCTGAGATACGCGACGTATTAGTGTCAAAGCGTATTTCTAATCCTGATTCTGTAAGGATGAGCCCAGCAATGCGTCTATTACACCATAGTGGTGAATACCCCGCCAATCATAAATTATACAATATTCTTAACTTTCTTACAGTATACTCAATTCAACATTTAACCTATATCGCCTCAATTGTTAATTCCTATGGCTTCATATAATCCTATTTACAATTAAGAACTTCATAGGAAATCGGATTTATAGAGCAAAGTCACCTCTAGACGAACACCTGGCTGTTCTATATAAGTTGTATTGACTAATTTGTATTTTAATTAGGAATATTTCAGTATACGCTAGACGTTAGGAGTTGTATTGTGAATTGGGTCTCCACGCTGGCCAAATGTCGGTTGGAGGATTATGCATAGCTTTGGGGACATTATGGAGAACTCATAGGTCTGCAGATTTCCTCACGACGTTTTCCTCCAACGAAGCAAATTATTAATTGACTTGTAATACGCATTGGAGAAAAATTAAGGTACGTGCAGGATTCGAGCTACAGCTAGAGCTCCGACCTCCTCCCACTTCACCAGGTTACCCCATAGTCTGTATTAATATGACAGCAATGAAAATATCTTTATTTAATCATTTTTACATCAAACGTTACGTTTTAATAAGTAATATCGATTGCGATTAATTTAATACGTTTGTATCAAATATTTGTCTCTGGTGTCACCGGCGACAGACTAGAACGTTTGTAGGCGGAGTCATGCGTGGAGAATTACTATAAGTACATATATCACATGTGTTATTGTTTTCATGATTAATAGTTGCAAGTTGCGCTGAGACAGTTAATAGCTTGCTGTAATTTATTAGATATAATAGCGTTATGAAACTAAGAGCAGAGCGATTATACGGGAGTCAAATGGTATTATCAAATTATTCATCAACGTTACAGTTTGATTAAATAGTTAAGAGCCGCCATAATGAAGAATGAAATCTCAGCTTCAAACGATTTTTCATATCTTACTTTTATGGCATTGTTACATGTTAAGAACATATGTCACATGGTTACTTTTAATGTCTAATAAATTAATTTAAGAAATATAAAGGTTTAACAAAAAAAAAACAGAAAATAACAGTTTTAAAAATTGTTTCCAACGGTAATTTAATAAATACTGTATTATTAAAGTCTCTGATAGAAACCTACACTTCCACCTGTAGACAAAAAAAACACCCCACAACTGATTGGCGATCTCATTAAAATCAGGAAAGACTCCGCTGCATTCCTCTCCTTTTACCCCTGTCTCTTAAAACGGGTCATGGCCCTATTTATTTTTATAGTCGCTGTAAAAGAATTAATAAGACGGCTTGTCGTAGATCTGTTAATGGATAGCATCCTATTTAAGTTAAAAGCAATTCCAACTTTCTTTTATTTTTGCTATTATACCTTCAAATATCTACCGTCATAATAAGGAAACATGTTTCAGGAAAACATCGTTACTGATGAAGAAAAAAGAAGAAAATGTGTGCATTTCCCAAAAAAAAATGCGTTTAAATTTTAAAATAAATATATCATGACCGCGTATTAATTTTATATAGTAGCATTATTAATCAAAGTTAAAATATGCAAAACAAATAATAATTTATATGTCACTTTCCTGAACGCGACGAAAACATTTTTATTTGATAATAAATCAAAGAAAAATGGAGCAAGAAACATAATACATTTTAAATAAGACGTTTCACTGAAGATTTTCCAGATTGCACAGGAGGTTCCACATCGCACAGCACAGGTGACTGAGCGTTACGTGCTAGCCGTTCCCCGTCACTGACAAAGTAATTTTCGCCCAATTAGACATTGAATGCGTCTCGCTCGCGTCACTAAACGACGAGATTGCTTCCTGGATCCCTCCTTTATTCTTACGAACCATCTGACTTTACCTGAAATGCTCCCAATTTTTGTTTTTCTCCCTTCGGGAGACAGTAGTATTAGTGAGAATATCGAGCGTTTTATGCTGAATTTTTATGAATGTCACACTGGTTTTTAACCACAGTGATTCGGTCCAAGAAATACTCTTCCTTTTTATTGTTGATCGGAAAGGTACCACACTACCCCAGTGTGATTGATAGAGGCCGATTGATAATAATTAAATAATAATTGATTCCGTGAAGCCTGCCTGGCTGTCTACTACCCTCCTACTTGAATGTCTTGAGAGCCAGTACTTTCTTTATTTCTTCTTTCCAGGCCGAAGAAGCTTCTATACGGTTTTACGTGAAAATAAAAATTCTACTAGTACAACTGTATTGAATAACTGTTTTCATGGAATTTACATGCAACTGAATAATTTTTAAACTCATATCAAAACACAGAATACGGTAAAATATCGTTAATAAACAAACACACGACACAGTAAAAGCGTAATCGTATAGAATTTTGAAAGCGTTCCATTTGTATGGCATTAGTCATTGTCCGAAATCTTACCATCCACTTTGTGGATTTAGACCGAACCGAAACTATCATGACGTCATTATGGCATGCGACAGCTGTTCGGATTAATTCTGTGTTCCGATGTTGAAATGTGGTATTTTTATTCTATAATTACATCCGTAGCAAATAATGTCTCACAGCCGCGTGTTTAAAGTCGATTAAATGAATAATTCGGTTTCTTTGTTCCTAGAATCATCTCAATTCACTCATCGGCTTCCTTTCTTCGTGTCGAGTTGTCCTTCTAGATGTTCATTTAGAATACTTGATATTTTATTTGTGAAAAATTTTGCGTAGTAGCGTAAGTTAAGTAAAACGACAGTAAAAAAAGCATGACAAAATTATATAGGTTGTAAACTATGCTGAAGATCGAGTTTAGTTTTGGTTAATGGATGTTGACTAAGTGGTTCAGCCATCTGACAGACAAAATTGGCGCTATTGTTTTCTTCGATTTCGGTTTAAAAAATCTATATTTTTCATAAGACATACATTACAGTACATTGTTACTTAAAATGGGAAACTTTTAATTTGATAATAAAGTATGGTTATGTTCCGTGTGTGTGCGTGCGTTTGTATGTGTGATTTTCATATATGTGTAAGCGCGATATGCATTTGATATAGTATTATTATTAGTAATGTACCTATTTGTAATCTTGTAGTAGTGTTTTAAAGTTAGCAACGACGTTTATGTTAGTTATGCATCTTGTTGCGTACTGCGTATAATTGTTGTGTGGCGTGTTGTGAAGTGCTCTGTGAAATGTCTATATTATTTGTCAACCTTTTATATGTACTCTATGCTTTTTTATCTGTTACACTCTTCGATCTAAAAACTTCTAGAAAAACTAATGTCCGTTAAAATTAAATGGAGGAAATAATTGTTCGATTGAAAACGAAGTTTTATTGATTATTCATTGGCACCATCATATCCGCTAAAGATATGACACATCTTGATAATTTATTATATGTTTTTATCTTCTATTTCCTTTCCGCACACAAGATATCACAGTAGCTTGAGATAGGATTTTATATTATCGGCGTCTTATTTTTTTTTTATTAGGTCAGTATTTAGACATTATATTAGTGCAAGCAATATTATTTAAATTGAAATACTTTTATGAAGTTAAAACTATTACAGCTCTTAGGTTTCTTGCATGGGATATATTGAGAGAAACAAAAATTTTCAGCGCATAAAATTGAAGTATATGGATCATGTACTAAATCATTTTAAGATATAATACTTGGGTTCTCGTGGTTTATAACAAAATACTTACAAAAGAATAATTCATTGTTATAAAAAAATTTAAATATCAACACAAAACATACCGATCATTTTCCGATGCACAAACTGTTCAATAAGCACCAGATTTGAATATGGATCACTCCTCATAAAAGATAACAAAATAAGATGAAGGGTCTAACAACCTATCCAAGCGTCTCGTGAGTTCTAATGCCTAACAAAGACCTTTGTCATTATTAACGATAGCTACTTTACAATAACAACCGGAATCGACGAATTAATATGCCATCCAATGCACGAAAACTTTCATGACAGTTTGATACTAGCAATCACAATATGTCAACTGTAATCACGTTGCTCAACTCGATCGCTCACTTATCAACGACGAGTGCATCAGGTTTGTACAAATGTAAATATATTTTAAGCAATAAAATTCTTTAAAAGATTTAATAAAATCTTATTTCCCAAATCTAAAATCTTTGTTGTCCCTACCCGAGACGTCCGCGGAAATATGAGTTACATAAATTCTCCTGCAAAAGACGAATGGCGGCGAAGCGCACGGTTTCCTGACCAGAATAACTTTGGTTTCGACTGGATTCTCAATCACCCGGACTGGACTCAATAAATGGCTCGCTCATCAACGGGAGTGGCGCTACGAACCTCAATCTGTTCACAGCTACAGATATTTGATTCTGTAGCTACTTACCTTGATGGCACTTTTTCTGAATACAATGAATAGAAAAAATGAAGTGTAATTAAAATATAAAACGGAAAAGTAAAAGGAAGGCCTGCTTCTTAACAATAACTACCAGGATTAACACCATAACATGTACTGTGCTATGCACGTAAGAGCTTATGAATTTGTTGCCACAAATATTCTTTACAAATTTCACTCCTAAACATTCAATCAACATCCGTTAACAGTTACTGCTGCACGCCCTTTGAATTCCCGTCAGGTTATTTCCTTGAACTCCATTAAAACATTAGAGAAGGAACATTACCAGCAACTGTGTTTTTTTTTTAATTTAAATAAATAGCCGACGAGTCACCTGATGGTAAGTGGTCACTGTCGCCCATAGACATTACTAACACTAAAACTATTACCAATGCGTTTTCAGCCAAAAAATTACAAGAAAGAAAGTTTAGATGCTTTCTTCAAATTCTAAGTATTGCTAACACCAAGTTACCTGCACATTTGAGGTATTGCTACTATTTTGACTTATAGATAAATTTTCTAGCTCGATTTTCGTTGTTTATTCATAACTTTTAACCCAAAGGTTGTCGAAAATAAATCATATTATAAAGGTAAGGCTGTTGTTTAAATGTTGCATAAATTGCTTATTTTTTATGATATTATTTTATGTCATTTCTCGTTATCATTTAGTGCATAACTTCCCATGAAGGAGCTTGAAAAGCGAAACACTGTAGTAAGTTTGCGCAGCGTCAGTTCGCTCATTCCAGATAAATACTAAGCAGAAGTCGTGATGAGTATCTTCATGGTATTATAACCGTGCATGCACCTAGTTATGAATGCTATCAGTTTCCCCAAATATACCGTCCTTTTTTCTCGCAGGGTGCTTTGGCTAAGAACTAAGGCACGGTGTTTGGTCAGTCCGACTACACAATAATAAGTTATCTATAGATAATATCATATTAATATCTTATTCTTATAAGAATAAGATAAGATATTAATATGATATTATTTTTACATAATTATTATCATTGTTGCGTTATTAAACTGTATCGATCAATTATAATCTGATCTCATTGTTTTTAACATAACCAAAAGTAATAATTTCCCTAACCCGACGGCTTTCAGTCATGAATGATCGACCTAGTAACGCAAGTTCGGACCCAGTGGGGAGTTAGATGGATAGCCGTTAGCGCAAACGTTAAGCCTTTGACCTTAGTCGTTTAATACAATAAATTAGTAACGTAAAAAAACGTCGCAATACAAACTTGGACTACACTTCCACGAGACTACAGTAGGAAGTCGCTTTGCAAATATATTTTATTGTTATTACTATAATTATGGTCAGACTTAAGGATTATATCTATTATCATTCAATCCGTAACGGTCTCAGTGCTGTTTCTTTGTCGGTTTCGGGTTTCGTTTCAGAATGGCAGTTCATAGTCATATCTACGCTGCCCAAGAGTGAATTGCCGGGCTCCACACTCCTTTGAAAGTTTTATAAAGAACTCCATGCTGAAATTATTTTCCTTCCCCAAAGCTACCGATAATCATACACTAATACGCACAAACATAAAATCCTTAAAGGTGGATTGGGTCTGTCTGCCGACGTTTTAACTGATACGCTATTACTTTTTATAGATTACAATTTCTACCTCTACTATCTACATCTCATTCCTGATGCTCTTATGTTTAACAGGTTCGAAATTTGAACCGTGCGTCTGCTCAATGGCCTGGGCACAAATAATGCTCACAATAAAGTGGTCTCTGAGTGACGTTTATGTCAACAAAGACCCGTTTTAGATCTTTGATCGAACGCCAAGCTAACCGCCTGCCAGTTAGGCGGATGGTAATCAATGACGGGAAGTTACCATTGAGCATGCATTAAATTATATTACGGCTCGTGAGACTTGATGTATGAGTATAATGTAGTGATAGATATTGATATAAGCATTATGGAAAACATAATATGCTTACGTAATAATATTTACTTTTAAATGATAGATAATATTTTGTGAATAATTGGCATTCAAATATTAATTACATATTATCTATATACACCGAGGTGAAGCTTCATGATGAAGCGCGTTCCAATAAATAATTATTAACATAATATTGTTAATGTTCTTTTATCAAATTCAAAATACTATTACGAAGGTTCGGTGAAAACCAATAGCGGCTATAAAAACCAAATAGTGATAAGAACAACCTCGAGCCCTTCAAGTAACTCTCGCCCTTAGGTACACGTTTTCTTTATTACCTGCGTCACGGTCTATTGTTACCGAGCGAAATGGCACGTATTCCCACGAATGGCGTAGAAAATTCTGACCGAACTGATTCTGACTGAAGGCCGGAAATCGATATACATAGCGGGTAGCGCCGCCCGCGGATAAGTATCCCGCGCTTCGGGATAAAACTAAGTGGCAGCTAGTGACCCAGCTGTGCTCCGACAGCAAAATATACTTCACCCACGCCAAGAAAATCGGCAAACCATCCCCGTAGTCACTCCGACTACCTACGTTTTCAGGGCCTTGACTCTAGGCTCTTCACGCTCAACAAAATCCCCTTCGACACTTATGCCCTCCCAGAGGAGCGTAAAATTCACGCCATCCTACGCAGCGTACCGTTCGAGCTTCCTAATGAAGCCATCCAAGCCGACTTAGTCGCCCAAGGACACCCTGTCGAGGTAGTGTACAAGATGTACAGCCGCACCGGTAGACAGTACCCATTGGCTCTAGCCATTCTCCCTAAAACTCCCTAGTCTAGGGACATCTTTAAGAGAGCTCACAATCTGTGGACTCTCTTACCGCCGTGTAGATCCACCGCACAGACGCGGTTACACCGGCCAGTGCCACCGCTGCCAGCTCTATGGCCACGCAGTGGCAAACTGTTTCGCCAATCCTAGGTGCGAAGGTGAGGCGATACTTCACACCGAATCAGCTTTTAACCCTGTATAAAGCTCAGGTTTGATCATGTGTGGAGTACTTTTGTCACATCTGGGCTGATGCTGCCAAAAGTCATCTATCTGCGTTGGACTCGACGGAGAGGCGTGCAAAGAGGCTCATTGGTGTCCCAGATCTAGTTGAAATCAATCTGCAAAGCCTTGAGCACAAGCGCAGAGTTGCCAGCCTCTCGGTTTTCTATAGGGTACACTTTGGAGACTGTGCGCATGAATTGTTCGAATTAATTCCCCCATCACCGTTCCCCCATCGTACAACTCGACGTACGGCAGGTATCCACCCTTTCGTAGTGAACCTACCACCTGCACGAACAACGCGGTTTGCGTCCTCGTTTATTATGCGCACTGCAAAGATTTGGAACAATCTGCCTGCGTCGGTGTTCCCGGTTACATACGACGTGAGAGTCTTCAAGAGGAGAGTGAATAGGCTATTATAAGTTTGTGTGTTCTCCATCTTAGACTTCATCACCACTTACAATCAGGTGGGATTGCTTTTAAGCATTAACTTAATAAAAAAAAAGGTGCGTTACGTGCCTTGAACCCTACGGTATCAAAGAGTGCACCCGCACACACGACTCGGTGTTCCCTCCGGCGTGCGTTCTCTGCGGTCAGGCAGTTCATCCGGCCATCTACCGTGGCTGCCCTAGAGCCNNNCCCGCCCCGCCCCACCCAAGGCTGCCCCGCTGTTCGGGATGGTTCGGCTTTCGTGCAAAGCATTCTCGTACCCAACAAGTCGACCGCATTGTAGATTACATCCTAAACGGTTTTTATCCAAAACGTAAAAAGACAATCGTTGTCTTCTTCGACGTTTCCAAGGCTTTCGACAAGGTCGGGCATCGAGGACTAATCTACAAACTCCACCATCTAGGCTTTCCAGATCGCGTAGTCCGCATAGGGGCTTCCTATCTCCAGGTTCGCTCCTTTCGTTTCAAACACGAAGGAGTCGTCTCTTCCCCACGTCCGCTAGCGGTTCCACAGGGCTCAGTGATCGCCCCTTTACTATTTATATCGTACGTTAACGATATACCATTCCCCAAAAATAGTGTGCAACTCTCTCTATTCACTGACGACACTGCCCTCTATTACCAGGGTCAGAGGTTGATCTCAGTCCTCACCAGGCTCCAACACTCAGTCAATGAACTAGGAAAATGGTTCTGGAAATGGCGCATCTAGTTGAATGCGGAAAAGAGCTCCGCGGTCCGCTTCCACAATAAGATCAGATGGAATGCTGCGCCTTTCATCTACGTAACCGTCAAGCCGGTCGTGAGCTCAACATTGATAGCAGGGCGTACAGATTGCCCATAATAACCACCCTCAGTACCTGGGTATGGTACTCGATAGATCCCTTACGTTTTCAAATTCAAAATCATTTAATCATATAGGTATTCAGTAAATACACTTATAAACGTCATTTTTTGCTTTTATCACCGTTTCGAAAAAGTACTTTAACAATGGGGAGAAGAAACAGCGAAAGTAACTCCTCAGCACATCTTCTAAACAACACTTGGTAATTACGAAAGTTTAAACCTGTGCGGAACTGGACTCGACACTATTATTTCCAGGCATCCTTGTCATTATCTCATCTATACTATAATATCCTTTGCCTATAAATTGTGTTTTAATGGAACTGCGATTGAAAGGAACTGCGGGTTAATTAAAAAGAAGGTCCACGCTCGCAATAACCTGCTACAACGTCTCACTACCACCAAATGCGGAGCTTCGCCACGGATTCTGAGGACTTCAGGATTGGCGCTAGCATATTCTGCTGGTGAATATGCATGCCTTGTGTGAAATCATTCTGCCCACACAAAGCTAGTAGATACAGCGTTAAACGAAACATGCCGCGTAATCACGGGCTGCCTTAAACCAACCCCAGTAAATTTGCTGTACCCATTGGCTGCCATAGCGCTCCCAGGGATTCGTATGTCTGTGGCGGGTTTCGCCGAAAGAAGAAAAATGGGGAGAGACATACGGCATCCCTTACATGTGCATATTCCAGTGCGACAAAGGCTAAAAAGCCGTAATAGTTTTATCAAGTGTGTCGAGCCCCTAACAATGGAGCCCTCAAGTACAAGCCGCAAGCTCCGTCGGAAAGGAGTTTCTCTACCAAATCCATTCGTGCCATCTGAAGAGAAACTTCCACCAAAGCATAAACTACCATGGCCAACCTGGAGATATTTAAATAGGCTTCGGACGCAGGTTGACCGGAGCAAATAAAATATGTTCAGGTGGAAATTCACAGACGGCACAAATTTGAGCTGCTTGTGTGGTGCAGCCCAAACAATGTCTCGCTTAACGAGGTGCTCTGTTTGTCCCAACACCTGCACACAAGCGGATTTAATGGTTAATGGTTGCCTCCGAAAGTGCCATCAAGTTGGGAGAATTCTGGTCTGAAACCATTTTATTGGGTGTCATATTGTTGTCATCAAAACGCAAATAAGGATAAGATCAGACGTGGACTCGATGATCCCCATATCCGTTTGTTAGGCATCCTTGTCCCTTGGAAGCCCGCAGCAAAATATTTGGGTTTAACGCTAGACTGCAGGCTCACTTTCAGGCCCCACGTCCGAAAGGTGACAAGTTCCTTTTTTACAAGAGACGCCTCAACAGCATGTTGGGTGGCACAGTAAAATGTCCCTCAGAAGCAAGCGAACGCTCTACAAGGTTTGCATACGACCGGTGATGTCATACGCCGCCCCTGTCTTCGCACACGCGAAACCCAGTGTCCTCCACCCAATCCAAGTAGTCCAAAACTTCTTCTGTCAAATGGCAATCAACGCCCACTGGTACGTTAGGGAACTCCCCACAATCTAACAAGTCTTCAGAAGCTTCTCTAAAACCTTTTTCAAGTCCTCAGAGGAACACTTCAATCCTTTAATTAGGAAAGCAGAGAATTACACCACCCCTCCTCTTTCCGGTCATCAAGTCCGGAGGCCGAGGAACGTCCTCTTACATCACCCCAATCAGCTCTCGTCTGACTTGGAATGCCGTTTGGCAGCCCAAAGTCAGAAGCTTTAGTCTCAAGGTTGGTGGTATCCTTATGATGACACATATACTCCCCATCCGATAATACCTTCAATGTTGACTTATGAGCAGGCGTTTCCTCGGGAGCGCCGCTAGTGCTCTTCCTTTTCTAAAGAAGGGTCGCATCCGATGAAGGCTTAGAGGCCGCACGGCCAAAGCCACTTCAGGTGGTGTTTAGTGGGTAGGCACTCAAGGCTTAGTACTAGCTAGGTCACGCGTGAGTCCCACGTAAGCAGCATAGCCGGCTGCGCTGGTATACATAAGCATTCACCATTCTCTTCCCGTAAGAGGAGAAAAAAAGCCCGCAGGTCATTCGGTTCTCGAATGCGAAAGCGAAGAGTCTTCTTCCTATGAAGCGGAATGTCTTCAGTAAATGAGTGCCACTGCGACTGTTGAAATGCAATAACGGAACTAATTTGGCGTTTCTACGAACCCGTGTATTACGTATAGTATTGTGTAAGAACACGTAACAATACTAAATAATTCATTAAACTACCAATATATGTATATTGTTTAAGAACTAAGAGTAGTAAGGTATTTTAATAATACGTATTCAAAACACTAATTAATTCATGAAACATCCAATATATGTACCTTTATCATCTAAAAATTAAGAGTTTAATTGTGTTTTTATAATAATTCTGCAAATATATACATATAAGCTGATTAAATAGTAATGTGTATATTTTTGGATTTTGGTTATGTACAACATCTATTAATGTTTTTTGGTGTTAATTACATATAAAGAAATATTATTATGGTATAATAGTATTTGAATGACATTTACATCAAAACAAAACATATACAGGTTACAATTTAACACAATCAAAACTGTTCATGGACAAGGAAAGTCGGTACGTCTAAGGGCTCAGGAAGTGAATTACAAACTTTTATTCTGTCATACATGATAAACTCAGACAAGTCCCAGTGAGCAGTAGAACTTATGTGAATTATATGTTGATTACAAAACTTTCTTTTTAATACCAAATACCAAAAAAAAAAAGATTACCAAATACCAAAAAAATAAAAAATATCGAAAATTCTAAAACCTCTAGTAACTATAGACTAGCAAACATATTATTTCTCTTACATTCTGTTCTATTTTCAAAGTAATGTGTCTTTGTGAAAATGTGTGTGTGGCTCTTGTGTTCTTAATTAAATTAGGACTTAAATAACATTACATTTATTGAATATAAGATTGAAAATTTTAAAAATAATTATATTATTTTATATAATATTTATATTGTAGCTATTAAATACAGAATCAGAAAATCACAAAATCAATTTAGGCTCATACTTTTTAAACCGGTTTATTTGTTCAAAAGATATTATAAATAAAAGGTGAACCCTTTCGCGACGGAAATGTCTGATAACATTAGTATAAAATATTCTTATAATGTAAAGAGTTATAAAAACATTGTTATTGATCTAATTTGGTTAGGATATCCTTTACAGTCACCAAATATGGTAGGAAACGTGTAACGTTTATATCATCAGTAATTGAAGACCGGATTTCTCCTTTGATATAATTAGACGTGACTTCACTTGACGGGAAGTGAAGTGGATACGAAATAAAATATTAATGTCTTGGTTGACAACGTATTTCGTGCTCTTTTAATCATAGAGTAAATTGAAAAACTGAAATAAACATAGCAATACTAGCAGCTGAAACCTGATAAAAGGCACGAAAAACTAAACTTTTGATTTAAAGGTAGCACATATGGCAGCATGGGAATGTAATTGATCTGATTAGGCTATAACTGGATTGTGCAACCCGTAGAGATCCTGAGTTGGGTATGAAATTTTTATGACAAAACGTTTGAACAAATAAGCAGGTGTTATGGGAGTTATTCCATAAACTCCCGAATAACAGGGCCTCGGATCTACTAATATAACTTTTTTAAACTAAGATAAAAGAGAAGTTGTTTGGCGGTAAAACTAGCAGACATCGTGCCATTTCGAATAAAATCAAAACAAATAAATTTAAGAGTATGACTATAATTAAATCTAAAGCCGAACATTAACACATAATGCACTAAAGCTTTGTGTCAATACTTTAAACTCGGTCGGCTTACGGGATGACTGTTAATTACGTATTAATAGCCAACTGGGATGCGACCTACATTCTGAAACTTAACTCTCACACCCATTTAGAGCGCTATAAATTCCACAATCCTATTATTCAATATACCAAAGTTTGTGTGAAAGTATGTTTGTTCCTATATAACTCCATTTCTAAAGAGATAAGTTTCTACACGAAATCCAATTTATGGAACTAGATTAAATAATGAACTAAGTATATTCTCGTACTAAACTTCCGTGTTTAGTAAAAAGATATCACAAAGAATCGATTGGAAAGCGATACCTGACTCAAAAATATCTTCAAGGCGGAGATAAAACCTCGGGTTTCTAGCGATGCGGTTAGGCATCTATACTAATTTTATATTATTCGGTAGTTATTATAGACTGGTTTGAAATATCGTATCGGTAAGCTTAACCCAGCGCGGTGTAAAAAGAAAAAAATATTTGAAGCATCGAAAATACAGTCAGTACAGCGCTCCAACAATTAATACAACTTGGGATACAGTCGGTACTTGAATTGACGACCGCTAGCCATAAAACTTTTCGAAAAATTCCGTGCTTCGAAATGCACGATAAGCCTTTGGACTTAGTTGTTATTGTTAAATTACATTAAGTCAATCAGTCAAGGTCTTCGATAAAAACTTCCGACACTTGGATAATCCATTCTCTCCATAATACGGACAGTATTGAAACAGCATAATATACTGTTCCGACTTCTATTGCGAAGTGAGACTCGTATACTACAATAGATCACTAAAGGATAAAAAGACGAGTATACATGACTGTATTTGTTAATTTGTATATTATATAGTATGAAGCTGGTAAATATGAGCAAAGTATCGTTAACTAAGCGGGTAAAACCGAGGGTTCACAGTAGTGGATAACAGTATCGAAAGTCGATGGGCAAGCTCAGAATTTATCGATAGGTATCGCGACGAGGAATTTAAATGGTAGAGCCATTGGCCGTTGGCGAACATCAGAACTGTTATTGAATGCGCATCCGAATTACATTGTCTCATAGAATAAAAATAAAGCGTGCCAAAAGATATAGAAATGCCTTGAGCGTATACAAAAAAATGTGATTCCATCATGGTGGTTGCCAATTGTTTTTAAATGTTGGGAGACGTGTACGGTTCTTTATAAAGAACCAATAATACAGAGTGCCGTATTAAGTTATGATATGTCATTCGGCTTAAGTATAAAGATCAGTCTGCCTGAAGCTTGGCAAAAACGTTTACTTTTATTATATATATATATATATATTTATAAGCGACCCATCAATACGCGACTTCGTTAAAAGTTTTGACTGCTGTGTTGGAAAAAATACACCAGGAAACAAACTCCGACAACTGTTTAATAAAAATTTTAAATTTCAGTTTCAATGACCACATATTAAAATTTATTATCTACTTTTGACTATGACGTTATGAAACACGCACTAACAGTGTCTATTCGATAGTTGTTCTGTGATGTATTAGAAAAGCATACAGTCTCGGTTGATGCCAAGTCGTAAACATACTAACTATGCTGTTTCGCTAATTTCAGAGCGCTTAAGCAATGGAAACCATAAAGTTTACATAATATACTGACAGTTGTATTACATCCACTTAATACTCGCTGTAATATTAATTAATGGATTTCATTTATATAAATTTTTCAGCTGTCCAATGGTATATCTCCTGTTTTTATTGATACAATTAGGTGCTACAATTATAATTAAACTATAATAATAAGAAAGTCGTATACGACCTTGAAACTCAGGCGGTCCCCAACTAATTTCTCTAACCCCGAAGAATTCCGTGTACGGTTCTCAGCCAAAGCAGATAGATATTCATAAAGCAAATTAAATATTGATTTCATATAATGGATATTTGCAATGTCATTCGTCTATGCTTTCATCAAAGTCCATGCTACCTAAAAAGAGAATCCTCATAGGGAAGTATGTTTATTGCAGCAATTATTTTGAACAATAAAAGAAATCAATATTAAAAATATTGTGTAGTGGTTAATTATTACTCTACACAAACTGATGAAAATTTCGACTTTTCATCTTTGAAATTGTCCAATTGCTACAAACGAAAAAAGGAACTAAATTTTATGACAAAAATTCATTATGGAGATAGTTTAAGTTGACAAAGTTAGCATAAAATTTCCTATATGGCAGTGCCCTGACCCGTTTTCATAACAATCGTACAGAATGCAAAATTTCAAACATTTCAAACTCCACACTTCTTAAAATTCGAACAAGAAGACTGCATCGTGTTTCGTGCTGTCGCTTTACAATGTTATATCTTCTTCCGCATTACCAAGAATAACATCTACTTATTATTATTACCTGCTACTCACCTTTAGAAAACGCTTTAGAAAAACTACGCCTTACAAATAGCACCTGCATTGTTTTAAGATTAAGTTTGTCTTGTTCTATGAATTTGAAATATATTAATTTACAACTTTTTTATTTATGGACGGATTGAAACGAACTTTAAATATTAAGTGATGCTTCCTGCAAAACACTGGTGAAAAACATAACGAAGTCGGTTAAGCCGTTTCTGAGATTAGGTCGAACAAACGCACATAAAAACAGAACAAAATTCTAAGTACTATTGCTTTGACTTCTATTACGTTAATGAAAGCCCCTAATAATGATTTTTCTCATATATCGTTCATGTATAGAAAGCGATCAGTTAGAATTTTATTTTATATATGTAGATCATTTATTTAACTATGTGGTTTTGAATTCGCAGCGCTTAAAAACATTCTATTTCATTTGCGTATATTGTATGTCACATTTGTCGTTGAAAAAAATAATCTTTTTTTTATAGTAATATCGGACAAACGAGCAGACAAGCCACCTGATGGTAAATGGTAGTCACCGTCCCATACCGCCCCCCATGGAAATCAGCAAGATCGAGGGTATCGCTGATGCGTTGTCGGCCAGGAAATGAGAAGGTAAGAAAGAAAGTACTGGCGATCCAACCCCAGCCGGAACACGACGAGTTCTTTGGCGGCTGACTCAAGCAGGAGGGTGCTAGCTACTCGGGCAGTCTTCACGGAAAGATAATAATACCTAATTACCTTATTGCAGGATCAGGAGTCTTGAGACTTGGAGTATCCGTTTTATGTACCATAACACCGCAATTAGCAATTTTTCTATATTTAAGTGCGTATACGCGTGACATCCACTTTTTTTTCATTCGGAGAGCGGGGTGAGGTAGGGAAGGGGGGAACATGGCGGATGATAGCGCCCGCCAATCAAATCGGTCCATTATTTTAGTTTTTAAATGTACGTTTCATTTAACGTTGCGTAATCAATACCAATAATAATATTAATGACATAATAATAATATTAATAATATAATTTTTACGGGAAGCCCTACCACCAAGCAGGCTGACTTCTGCCTCTTACGACATCCTGTTCTGCCAGAATGGAATTGGGGGAGTATTGATGATATATTGATATGTATAATACAAAATGATAATTAAAGTCACTTTAAGCTACGTTTGAGCAACGCGGTCAATGGTGCGTGAAGACGAGTAAGAATTCTTAGAATTTTGGTGATGATGGCGTCTTTTTAAAAAGAACAATTTCTACTCTTTTACAAATAAGCACACCGGGTGTTGTCTTAAATCACCAAACCGAAGAGATAATAAAAATCGTATGATATACCAAATTAAAGTAGTGGCGATGTCTAGCTTATGGCTGATAACATTTTTAAAAATTATACTTGGAAAACTAATGTTTGAACATTTTACACGAGGAATATAAAAAGGTTTCGAGAAACCATATGGCAGATCGTAACGACGACGAAAAATTCAACGTCACTCCCTTAACCTTTTCTCATATCATTAAGGGTCAGTTCGCCAAATGTTGTGTTCCATTCAATCATATCGTCACATCAGAAGTCACAAGAGTGACTTCTTAGACATATTAATATCCATTAATCTTTACTTTGATCTCTCTATGTTACTATGGCCTTGTACATCATATATATATAGGGTTGGTCCCATTTATGATATTGATATCCCTAGTGATATTGACGTCATTAGAGCCTATGCACAAGGCATTAGCCATAACATGCCTGGTAGAACCCATTAATTCCGTGTCACATTGACAGGAGAATGTTACTAGGCCGGATGATGATGGAATTAACCCCATATTTAAAACTTTTCATCAGTCATAATCTAGGTGCATAGGTCATATAGAATTGGAATCAATGTCAGCTGATTTAACCCAAATTAGGATACTGTTATGAAGGTCCACAAGATCCGGCGGAAAACCAGGTATTAATAAAAACAAGCACATTGGGCGTCTTTCGCTCTTATGTTTTAAGCAACAGGGCGAATATTGCGTACACGATTGCTTTATTACCTAATTCATGAATGTTCTACAGTTTTCCGAGTATATTTACGCGAAAGTCGTAGAAAGTAATGGAAGGCACGGAAATCGGTATAAATAGCGGCCATTGTCGCTCGAGGGTATTTCGGATCTCGAATACGAACGTGTAGTTCTCTAAACGAAGCGAAATACCTGCGAGTAACGAGTGTGAGCGCGACTGCGACCTTTGAAGTGCAATAAAGTCTCTGCAAAACAACTGGCATTTTCGAACCACCGTGAATCCTGCCTGACACGTAACAATGCGATAAGACTATGAAATTAGGCAAATTAAACAAGTCTAGTTGTCTTTACGTCTGTAGTCTTATATTGAAGACCCTAGCGTTCTTAAACCAGGTATAATTGATTATTTGCATTTCTTGTGTATTCTATAACATAAAATATGGAATAAGGTAAATCTGATTGAATCAAGATTTAAACTAAATAAAACCGACGACTCATACATCTGTCAATATGCTCAATTCGACAGTATACTGCAAATACCATAAAATAAAACCACCATACTGCAAAATACAAAACATAAGTAAAAGCATTTTTATGACAACAAGTTATTAAAAACTGGATGTGTAAAAAACAAGACTGCTTGAGCCTGAGTTCGACATATAACAACTATAAATGATATCTGTCCTTGGGAGTTTCTTGCCGCTTCTTCTTCCAAGTTTGCTCATAATAAGGACTTTACGTTACCTTTAGTATATAAATATCAACTTTCGAATAGTGTTTATAAAAATTTATATGGAATAAAAAACAATTTAAATAAGTTCAATAGATTTATTTCATATTGTATTACGAATTTCTGTACTCTTCAAAACCCATTTCAAAAGCAATTTATTAAAAGTCTCTTAATATTTCCACTTTCATATTATTGAAGATTAAATCTGGGTTCAGTTTGAAGTTAAACTGTACTTTTTCTTTTCATCAAGAAGCTGGAAAGCTAGAGCAATTTTCTACGCGACAAAAAAACGCTACGACCTGGCCTTAAATCTAGAGCCGCGGGTAATCCTGTTAGCAGCCGTTCTGAGTTGCTTACACCTATACCATTTGCAATATTATGTTAATCTGTAAAATATGCTTTGGCGAATCATTTAGCTTCGGCGTTTAAAAAGGAGTTATAAAACCCACACATACCTTTACACCACCAGGGATATACATATACATATACATATACATATACATATACAAACAAGACATAAAAACGATTGATACATCAAAACAAAACATTTATCTATCAGATGATTGAACTCAGGATCTCAAAACACAGACAATAACAACCCAGAGTCGTCCACTAATAGAATAGTAAGTAAGTATTATTAAATTACCGAATTAGCAAATTATAAAAACAAAGTTCCTTTAATCAAAAAGTTTCAAAGCAGAATTTATGATTGTCCAAGCCCAGGGCAAACACAGAAAGTATCATGAGGCTCCAAAAACCTTACAAAAGGAAAGAGTACTAAATATACTATCAACCCCTAAGGTTATGCATAGTTAACAAGTAGCTAGTCCTGTTGTCTCTAATTCTAACAAGTAATCCTCTTAGATCGTCCTCTCTAAAACAAGTCTGTCACAATGAGAAAAAAGTCCATGGAAAACAATTGCTTTACGGGACATTAAACTAGATTGTATTCACTTAAATTGCCAGCAAATGTTAAAATATACTGCAAAGAAGCTTTTAAACAGGTTAACACGATTTAAGAACATGAATAATTATGATTAATGATTCAAATTCATTATTATCGAAAATTCTAAGGACGAAGGTCTCCCAGAAATATAACATCTCAAAAACATTACTTTTATAGTGTAAGAATTTAAGCGAGTTGTTTTTTTTTGTTGTTGACTTCGCAATTTCAACACAAATATTTATTTTAACTAGAGACAAAAGACGACCATCAATTACGAATTTTATTATTTTAAAATTGCTCGCTCTTCAATATGATCCATAAATGAATGAAGCCAGACGATTATATGAGATCCACTATGCAATAACGTGTACATATACCCATTCAGGTATTTCCGCAATATATTCAGGATGTATGAAAGCCAAGATAGTGTAAACGGTGTTAATAAGCTGTAGCATAGGACATATTGCAGCGATGCACAAGGTTCATGCAGCTATTAATTAGTCTTTACATGATAAAAATATATACTACGAATAATAATATTATGTTTAATACCCACACTTTGCTTAGTAACAAACAAGAAACGTGACATAAAACTTTAACAATACTTTTTGGCAATTTTTTTTATCAAAAACCAACATAATTATAATTACGAGACAAAAATACAAATCAGAAAATAAATAATTTATCTATATTATGGTACAGCTAGCAAAGTAGTAGATGGGTGACGTGATGGTAAGAGCTCTCAGTCACCAATAACATAACATTATGACTAATAACAATGAGTGCCAAACAAGAATACCGGGAATCCTGTATTATGCAGCTTTCAAACTTTAACGCTTTCGAATTTAAAAAGGCGGGTGGTATCTAGTCAGTGGATCAGGAACATTATCAACATGCATGGGTACCGTCGGGGTCAAACGTAGGTAAAACTGTTACATAAACTAATGACCTCCAAAAGAAGGAACATATTCTTATTAGGTACCACGGCCGTTGGTCAGCACCAACAAGGATTACCTCGGACTTCAAACAGAAGGTGGCCACCTCACACCTCACAGTTATTTTAAAATATATTTATTACTAACTTATTTAATTTCCCTAATAACGACTACGGTATTTTCCTATTTGCATATCCGAAATATATATATAAAAATTTTCTTTAAAAACATTGTTAAGCACATAACGATCTGAAAGCTTTAATTAAAAACATCCCATTGCACCCTTTGCACGAAAATCTCATAAATGTATAAAAGTACTCAAAACCCACTTCTGTCTTTTCTCCGCATTGAAATAAATTTCATCTAGTCTATTTCAAGAATTGTGTATCAAATTTCATTCGAAGTAAATAACAAAGGTCGCACCTGAATTGTTATTTCGAAACAGTGTAGCAATAAAACGTGAAGAAGAATTTAAATATATGTCGGAGATGGTCATTAGTATATACGTGAAACGAAACTCAGCACGATATCCGAGTGATGGCAGCACTGCCGCGATGACGTCGAGCCTCGGCTAACATCGTGCTACAACAGAGCCTAGCTAGTGGAGTGACGCCGGATGGAGCCACAGTTTCCATTCTGCGGTCGAAGAGATCGGTTCCTCCGCACTAAGAACTGTTACTTGTTTCGTTTGCCCGGTGTGAAGTGTTTGTTAACAATCAATTACAAGTGTTAAACGATTATACGTCCACGCTATGTTCCACAATGCTCCTAAAACTACAGGCATCGGCGACATCAGAACTGGGATAGTTCTCACGTCCCCTGATCCGTTCCAAAGCAGATTGGCGGCTCAATTTTAAAAAACTTTTTTTTTAATTTTTTGAGAGTGTATAAGTAGTAATTTTATGTCTTAAGGTGATAAAATCTGGTGAGTACGTTCCAGTTTGATTACTGTAGAAGATTTTAGCGTATTTTCAAATTCATTGTTAACATAGCTTTGTAGTTTACTCGATATTTTTACCTACCCTCAAGTTAATCGGCAATTTTTCTTTTTCTTACAAAGTACTTCTTATTACACTTATACATTGGTGAAAGTGTAGAACAATAGCCACAAAATTGATTTGTATCTTCCTTTGACGGCTGTTTCTGGTTAAGAAAGGGCGTGTGGTGATAGTTAAATGACGTTTATTGCATCTTACTGGTTAAGTAACAGCGTAAGAAGCTGGATAAGCTTGCTGGTTGTCACTGGTTAAGTGAGAGTACTGGTTGAATACTGGAGAGTGCTGGTTAAGCACTGCATGGAATATAATAAGAATCAATAGCAAGTTATTTTGTAATTACATGTGAATGCGTTAAAATGATTTGATTTTCAGTTTAAGTTTTAATGAGATTGTGTTAAAGTAGTGTTTTAATTTTTTGGTCATTAACGGTTGTTTTGACCTTTTATTCCATTACACTAGATCCTCACATGTGAGCCAGGAAGGCCGAGTAAATAGTAAATAGCCTACTTTTGTTTTTTTTGTTTCCGAAATGTCATCCGAGGACGAAGAACAGGTCAGAATGGCCGTGTTGAAGTCGAGGAACGACGATCATAACGAAGCTGTCGGGTAATCTGTAGATTTGTGTACATTCGAACGTAATCGGCGCGCGCGTGCAATAGCCATACATGGGCAGTGATACTTTGGAAGGCAGACCGAGTGCACGCTGGCCCCGCCGATGGCATAATAGAGGCTATTCGGTCAATCAACACGACGGTGAGATCTAACTTCAACGTCCCATACGTGGTGAGCTGTGAAGAAGAACGAAGATAATCTAACGATGAGCGAGTGATGTCAGCAACTAAAAATGGTGGAGCTGCCTGGCTACGGAGTGGATTGCGATCGCCGCTGTTTTATCGCATATCGCGGAACTCGAGCCTTGAGCTGAACGTCGAGTCGACTTGT
Organism: Megathymus violae; assembly: GCA_003671415.1. NCBI lineage: Eukaryota > Metazoa > Arthropoda > Insecta > Lepidoptera > Hesperiidae > Megathymus > Megathymus violae. The sequence continues at coordinate 3,602,285 of PDGT01000034.1, forward strand.
GCACTGTCGAGCCACCTTCAGGACCATTCAGACGTGACGGTCAGTCGAAAACATTTCATTTTGATTCTGGAGCCGAGTGCTCATTAGGTTAAAGAGAGCATTGCTAAGAAATTCTGTGGTAGGCGTTTTAACGATGTAGTTAGTATTTAAGCTTTGAAAGAGTGTGTCATTGTTTGGAGAACCAGTACGTATCATCGCTGATCACTATCGTGGCTTTGCTAGTAACGAGTGTAGGAAATTTTATGACGGTAAAATCATTGAGAGCATTAAATTCAAATCGTACTTAAAAATACGCGCATTAAGAAAAATGCCAGCAGGTCAGGGATCAGTCGAGATTGACGTGGATGTTTTCGATAAAGTTCAAATTTAAATTATAGCGGAAACTTGAGTAAGGAGACTCTAGGTGCCATAGTGAGTCGAGTTGCATTTAGCTCTGGCGGAGGTCGGGGTCTATAGAGACCATACATGTGGTCACCAGGGGGTGACACACGGGAGATCCAAGGGATCTGATCCATGCGCTGGATGTGAGCAATGCGATTGCTGGTCGGCTGGACAGCCGGGGCGCTAGATGTCTTACTCGAGAGTTTTTAGAGTCTGAGTTTTGTGAACCCTGTGTACAGTTGTTCCGAGGCGTTTTGCAATTTGGTTCGAACGACTGTGATACCTGGCTCTGGCTGTTAGTATAATGATTATTCTCTATTGTCTAATTTGATTTAATTTTCATTAAAATTAAAAATACAGTTAATAGTTTTGATGTCTTTGTATTTTACCGTAAAATGTAGTGTGGTCAGGATTGGCCGATATCTTTGTTACAGAATAAACACACGAGAACGTGTGTATCGCAGGATGGCCGTGTCGGAGACGGTCATTAGTATAGACGTGAAATGAATACAGCACGATAGCCGAGTGATGGCAGCACCGCGCGATGACGTCGATACTCGGCTAACATCGTGCTACAACAGAGCCTAGCTAGTGGAGTGACGCCGGATGGAGCCACAGTTTACATTCTGCGGTCGAAGAGATCGGTTCCTCCGCACTAGGAACTGTTACTTGTTTCGTTTGCCCGGTGTGAAGTGTTTGTTAACAATTAATTACAAGTGTTAAACTATTATACGCCCACAGTATGTTCGAGAATGCTGCCAAAACTACTGGCAATTGCCGACACATATGTATATATATATATATGTTATGGTGCGACATTATGTTTTTAAATTCAATTCAACATGCTTGTTACAGAAAACTTTTACGTAATTCTGAAATATACTTATGAGAAGCATCAGTACAAAATACAAAAAAATAACAAGAGAATTTATAACACTTAAAAATACATTAAAAATTAAATTAAAACTCGGAAACGTGCACACGCGCGCGGTCGTAACAACCTTAAGTGTCAATTTTTTCTTTTACCCATTAAAACGACACAGGACAGAGGGTTAAAAAAACTATTCAGAGGTAAAACCACAGATTAAAAACGAGAATTAAAACTGAGAAAGAAGTTCATTTATGATTTTAGAATGAAACGAGTTTCTTAAGTAACAATATTTTTAGTTAGTAACGCTTTGTATTTGGATACAAAGTATAATATTTACGCCTGAAGATATGAATAGATGTTTGAGATGTCCACATTCGTTAAAACCCAACTCAACAGCGGGATATAAACTTATAAGATTCTCAAGACATACGAAACGTATAGCAATAATTAAATTGTCACGGGGCCGATTCTTCAGATACATATATTATACATATATATGTATATATATATATACATATATATACGTATAATGTACGTGAATTCTGTTATCGATTTAGAGGTAAAAACAATTGATTAATTGATTTTGAAACTTATCTGTCTGTCGGTCTTTCTAACCATGTATCACACTAAAACAAGTGAACAGATTTAGATGATAGTTGGCATTTTAGTTAATTATATTATGGGTCAGTAGCTATAACTGCACTCTGAGCTGTGAGAATGAAAAAAAACTGTTCTGGAATTTCTTGCCACTTCTTCTTCGGGCACCACTCATAGTATCATTTGTTGAGGCGATAGCGTAGTCTGACGTTCGAAAAGTGTTGTTAAACCTACTTATAATAAATATTATTCCATTTCATGACAAATATTCTGTAATTATAAGCAAACAGGAAATATAATTGAGCAATTTTTTTACATGGACATATAAAGGGATTCTTAAATTATTATGTGGCGGTTTGTAATTACCTTAACTCGTGGCATGCCTAGAACACAACGATCTCCTCAATGACCGACAGTACGGATTTCGCCGAAACCGGTCGACTGGGGACCTTCTAACGTATGCCACTCACTTGTAGGTCAAGGCCCTCGAGAAAAACGGGGAGGCGCTCGCCGTCTCACTCGATGTCACGAAGGCTTTCGACAGGGTCTGTCACTCCTCTGGCCTTATCGTTTGGATAAAGGACTTTCTAAGCGAACAGTTTCTCCGAGTTGTCGTCGATGGTTGATCGTCACAATCGATGGCTGATGATTCTATCGACGCCGGAGTTCCTCAGGGGTCCGCTCTGGCTGCTACTCTATTCCTGCTACTATGGTGGAAGGTATGAGTCTCACACTTCGGGCAGTGTCCGAATGGGGCGATGCCAATCTTATGCGATTCAAAGCCACTAAAACACAGACGTGTCTGTTCAACGCCAAGAGGAGCCCGTTCACCTTGGCTCCTACTTTTCAGAATGTGTCCTTGGAATGCAATCACCATCACCAATCGTTGGGAGTTTAAGTTTCGTCGAACCTCGGCTTTGGTCGGTTCATCGAGTCTGAGGCTAAGCCAGCTGCAAAGAAACGGGTTCCTTGCGAAGGTGAGGCAGTACTTCACATCGAATTAGCTATTAACCCTGTATAAAGCTCAGGTTCGACCATGTGTGGAGTACTGTTGTCACATTTAGGCTGTTGCTGCCAAATGTCATCTATCTACGTGGGACTCGATGGAGAGGCGTGCAAAGAGGCTCATTAGTGACCAAGATCTGGTTGAAACTAATCTGCAAAGCCTTTATGAGGTCTTCTATAGGGTACATTTTGGAGAGTGTGCACAGGAATTGTTCGAGTTAATTCCCCCATCGCCGTTCTTCCAGCGAACAACTAGACGTACGACAGATATCCACACTTACGTAGTGAACGTACCACCTGTTCGGACGACGCAGTTTGCGTCTTCATTCATTATACGCACTGCAAAGGACTGGAACAACTCACCCGTATCGGTGCTTCCGGCTACCTCCGATGTGGGAGTCTTCAAAAGGAGAGTGAATTGGCTATTTTAAGTTAGTGCGTTCAACATCTTTGACTTCATCACCACTTACCATCAGGTGAGATTATTGTCAAGCATTAACTTATTTTATATAAAAACCTTCTTACTTAAAATCTATAATTTATGAGATATTCGCTTAAGTACTAGTACTCGGACAAATAGGCCCGCCTCCTGTCTAATTTCATAACTATGTTATAGACACGAGAAATAGACCCCAGGTTGACTTGGTGAAAATGAAGGCAGAAGTAACGATTGTTGAAGTGTTTATTATTAGTTCGCGCGTACAGTTGTTCGTGCTACACTCGATCCAATAATGCCCTTGCCCAGTCGATTTTTAACGGAAATAATAAGTTACGCCAACCCGGAAGTCAAATCATATTAAATTTATAGAACTTCAGAAATTATACTACGAAGATCTTTGATGTTAGACATTGAGATTATTAAAGAAACTATCTTATATACAATATAAAACTCTAACACGAGTAACAATGAAAAAAATTTACTTTGAGCTTAAAAGCTGCTTTGAATAAAATACATTAGAAGTTTGAGATATTGGAAATTTTTAGATCGAATTTATTAATTTGTGATATTGTAAATTTCTAGATCGAATTTATTATTATTTTAGTTCAGAAATAACATTAACATACCATACCTAACTTACCTAATAAAACGAAAAACGTTTTTTGTATTATTTTTGTTTTTTGATTCACATAATCGCGAGGGATTAACTTACTGATTCTTCATTGCTCTTGTCTGTTTTTGTTAACTTAAAGTAACGTATTAAATGCTACAATACAGTATTTTTTGTATTTATACGTTTACCTTTGTCATAATAAACACCAATAGAATAGCGATATCGTTTTTTAAACCCATTCAATGTTGTAATGCGGCAATATTAGATTTTGAGAACCGACTGCCCGAGACAGGTCATCTTGAACAATCCGTATAAAATCAACTCGCTCCACGCCGCTGTGCAACTAAATGTTGAAACTTTTTTCTAGAATTTAGAAGAAATCTCGAAGAATATAAATTTACCAGTGTTTCCTTCTAAATAAACAAATTACAAGCATCTGATTTTATTATTCTGCTACTCATAGCATTACGGTATACAATTTAACCATTACAGTGGCATCAAAATGAAATTGGCATTTACTTCACATATACACAAACTAAATAAAACTAAAAAAGAAAACCTTTAGCAGTTTTACAAACACAAAAAGTGTGTTAGTTTCTAGCCTCGTTATATTTCCTTATACTTACATTAAAATATGTTTTTTTCTTATGTAAATAAACAAGCAGACAAGCCACGTGATGGTAAGTGCTCACCGTTGCCCATGGACATTAGGAACACCGGAGGTATCACTAATGCGCTGTCGACCACGAAAGAAAGAAAGAAAAGTAATGGCTCTCAAGCCCCCAGCCGAAACACGAAGACTCGTTTGGCGGCTGACTCCACAGAAGGGTGGTAGCTAGCCCGCCAGGCTTTACGGAAAGATAATAATATCAGTAAAATATTAATTACTTAATAATAACTTAACATACACACAACAAAATAATAATAATAATAATAATATATAAAAGAGTAAGGGAGATGGGCTCTGTGCCCCAAAATTTATCAACAAAACAAAAAACAAATAATTTAAAAAACAACAAGAAAATAAAGAGATTGAATCGGGCGCCATGGTCACAGCGATTACCTGGTTTCCTCAGATGTAGCTAGCAGACATTGGAAACTTTAATAGTGGGGCAGGAGCTATTTTTTGAGCATGAGTATTGAATGAAACGAATGATTGGTGAACAATATGTTTATTAAGTAGAATTTAGAAACACCAGCTTCATATTAGTAAAAGTTGCCACTAGATAGCGATAAACAACTACCACAATTTAACAAAATAAAAGGATGTATCTCGTTCACAGCCTGGTCTTATAATTAGAGTGCAACGACTTACAGTTCAATCTCCTATGCAGATAACGACCATCTATGAAAACGTACAGGGCGTTCTTGTCAGCGTCTGCGCTCCGGCATCAACCGCAAGCCATCTCTTCAAATAGTGACTTAAGCAAGTTCAAAATATGTTCATGTTTCCAAGAAGTTCCAAGCCTTTACGCAATCCAATGGTAATATAAAATTAAAGGACGGAAAGAACCCAAAATAAGCCGCTGAATGGCGGAATGAGAGATGGTAATAAAAAAGCAGTAAAATGAAAAAAAAAAGTAAGGGTAAAAGGAAAAGCTGAAACAAATAACTTCCATTATTGTCTGTCATTATTTCAGTAAATTTTTAAAATATTTAAAAACTGATGTTATAAAGCTCACCGCGATAAACGCGCCTTCGTTAATTAAATAAATGCGGCAGCATTGTAGCAAAATCGCTTCCGAGCCAAATCTGGAATAATCCACATGTTTTTTTTTTTTAAACAATGAAACTGCCGTGTCATAGACGACTAAGTGTGGTCAGAAAATATTTGTGACTTACCGGAAAATAGATACTATATGCTGCGACATCCTTGTGTGTGCAGACATTTGAAATAAGAAGTAATAACATTTAATTTAATAATCGGGCCAGATGGCTCACGATAAAAAAAACTGGAGAACAAAATTCTAACGTTCTGGCATCTTGAAGTCTAAATTGAAAAGTAATAGACAGTTGTCAAGGTCAGTCTTTAAACAATGGACAGCACAGATATACACAAACAAAAAACGTAATCACAGATTATCATAGAGGTCTTTAAATTATTACCAAAATAAATTATATCATTACTAAACTGAATTAAATAAAGTAAACTATTAAGTTACATAAGTTATTTTACTCAAATAAACCACGTTCAAGAAGTAAAATTAGAAATTTTTTTATTTTATTATTTATTAATTCCAACTCCAACCATTATGCATCTGTAACGTATAGAAATATATTAATGGACGAGATAAGTACTCTGTGATATAATTTTACAGACTATGTCAAATTAAAGAAAGATGACCACAGATGACATTAAATGTTCACAAAATAACCAGAACAACAAGTCACAATACCTTTTAAATTAGAAATAATCCCAAATAGGTTAGGAAATTTCTAAATTATGAATTAAATTTCGTAACGGACTAAGTGTAATTTTTCTGTTTTTAAATTTTCTAATTAATAAAAATTAAAGCACTAAAGTGAAAGTCGTCGCTTCTATTAATCCGTATTACTTTTTTGTGTTCTCAACAAGTTTTCAACTGTAAACTTTCACGCCCCACACACACTCTCACGCACACACATACACACAAAAGTTGAGTGCGCGTGCACCCGCACATAAACGCATACATAAACACACCTCTAGAATATGTCACCCAGGAAGGGCAATTTCATGATTCTGATAACACACTCATTTAATTTGCACACAATGTGTTATTCGTATTTGTTATTATCATCTTACACGTCCATATTTATTTTACCGCTATTTGTTTACCCACACCCATTTAGTTGTTATGTTATCTGCTTGTGTTTATTTTTTTATTTTTGTTTTGTTTTTGTTAGATATTATTGCTATTATTATTTGTTACGCTAAAAACCAATAGTCATGGTTCCCTATCGCTCTATGACGCAAGCTGAATGTAATTCTTTTTCGTAATTACTATACTAACATATCTTCTGCGTTATTTTTACACTAATGTTTATAATTACGAAGTATTTTCTTTGTTTCTTTCTTAATAATATTGATAGTATAATCCTTACGCGAAACCTTGCCACCAAGCAGGCTGGCTTCTGTCGCTTCTTACGACACCCTATTCAGTCAGCATGGAATTGGGGTCAGTATTCTTGGTAGCTCCAAAACGGCTAATAATAACACGTAGAAACTTTTTTGTCGGATACTTAAAGACACATTATATGTAACATCTACGTATGTATGTAGTAATAAACACAATTAAACCTTAAATGTAATTAGTATTTATTTATGAAACATAACTTCTATATGTACACTACAACGAAAGCGCGCTCAAAGAATGAGCTGTCATTCTCGTGCTAGTAATGAAATGCTAAACATAGTGTCGACAGTGATGCACCTAATCCAATTACCGTTGCTCCATTTAACAATTGTAGAGTTAAAAATTGAATTTTCACTCACTCTCAGACATTGTAATGATCTCTTACACAGGTATTAAGATTCGTTGACAGTAGAATAACATTATTTTTCTAAGTACACTAGAAATATATTATTGTTAAAATAATTTTTGATTCAGATATCAAGCATTCATTGTGATATTGAAATTAAATATAAAAAAATATATATTTAAAAAAAAATCTTTGGAATTGTTATAATTCAGAGTTTAAAAAATTGTTTAAAATTACTAATTAATCTAATCTAATAATTACAAAAAAAAATTAAATTTTAAAATAAGTAAAGTAATTAAATTAACATTAAATAAAAATATCTAAATTTTGCAAACTGCTACAGTTTTATTTATGTTACAACAATACGTGTTAAATTCAACTGTTACATTACATATTTCGCTAGAGTACTTACTGTTCTTAAACAAACATTTAATTTTTAACATTTAATGTGTGTTTTAACTTGCAGTAATTAAGATATTGTATTGCGGTATATTTAAGTTGTGTTAATAGGTTTATAACGAAATTCAAGATTACCGTAGCGTCATCTCTTGTTGCACAGTGGAAGGTTTTCTATAATGCAACATCCAGTCAATACAAGATAACGATACAAAGAAAATAAATATTCAAAACTCGCTTCTTAACAGTTCATAGCAAAATATTTACATTTGTCGCCGAAACCCTATTTCAAACAACATTTCAAATGATAAACACAATGGTCTTCGAAACGAACCGATTTAAACGAAGTGGCCGGACGCAAAGTTTACTAATTTTTAACTGCTTAAACCGTTCACGAAACAAAATTGCACTCGAGAATAGAGTAGTTTCTGAAATTTCACGGTATTAGTTGTCCAAGTCTGCGCTTGTTGGGGACAGCTTTTCAGGCGAACAAATCTTCAACCTTTAGAACAAACCAAAAGGAATTATTTCCTCCTATTAAATTTTAAAAGTGTTTTATATCAGAAATAAGCTGGTCTTCCATACGTAGAATTGTTATATCATTTGAAATATGAAATAATTCAGTTCAGCAATAAATATTTTGTTTTTATTTATGGATATGATTTCGATCGGTATAGTAATTTAATTTACAAGAATAACAGGTGCACAGTTCTCACGTTACAAAAAAATTAGGTACATATAATGTGTACTAATAGTTAAGAACAGTATACTAGAAACACTCCCCTTAATATAGGTCATAAATACGAGTACCTACTAATCTCTTAAGCAATCTCCACGTGACACCTGTACAGATAGACAGACAATCTGCAAGAGAAAAATTCCAAAAAATATACGTAGGCAACTTAAAAAATTACAGATAATATTTAATGTAGAGTATATGTTACAATTTAGTTTTTTATTAAAATTGCTGTTAATACATATATAGAGTTAGCCTAATTACCCCGTTTATAGTATTACGAAGGGTCGGCCGAAAAGAGTGAGGACGGCATTGCTACGAAGGATCTCGAAGAGTCGCCCGAAAACAATAGTGGCCCTAAAAAAAGCCAAGCAGTGATAACATCTACCTCGAACACTTCAGACGACTCTGGCCCTTATTACATTGTACGAAAGGGAAAATATGGCACGCATGGTTGTCTTTACTTGACCTGAGTACAAAAGTATGATTTTATTTGATATTTGGGTTAAATAAAATGCATTCATTGTTCGGTATCCGGCCGAATATTATATTTAGGCCGGATACGGGATAGGTAGGAGATATCCGTTCCATCGCTAATATAGACTAGTGTTTGCATTGTGGTCGAAATTTGATAATACGTATTTGTTATTTATGTATTTATTTTCATATACGTTCTGTTCCTGGATATTTTTTACCAAACAACAGTAAAAATGTACGAATTAGGTTTCCCTCACTGACCACTTTTCCATTTTACTATCTACTCGAAGAAATTTGTGATGAAGAATAAGAAGTGCCCTTTTCATACACATATAGTTTCCTGTAATTTTATGCTCCGTATTTATCCTCTAGATTCGGAGGAATAGATGTGGAATAGATAGATAGATTTCATATGACATTAACTCCCAAATTAATACGAACAAATAAAGGAAGGCACAAAAGCGGCAACGGTCTAATATTTGTAAATTTTCAACTCAGCCACATGAAATCCCCAAATTAGAACTTTATCAAATACAGTGATTTTATAAAACATCGGGTGAATAATATTAAGGTTAAATATAAAAGGTTGGGAAACGAGAACGCCTACTACGAAATTACCGCTCAAATTGCATTTTGACAACACCGAACTCTGATAATATAAACAGTTACAAAAAAGAATGGTGATAAAAGTTGAGTATTCAAAAATTAGGAAAGTAAAATGAAAAAGTTGGGTATTCAAATTGACTAGACTGTACAAGAGCGGATCTGTTCAACCCTCTGAAGTAAACGAGATTAATTTAAAATATAGTTTAAAAAAATAAAAACACACTTTCGTAGAAATCTATACTAATAAATAAAATTGGAGCGTCTGTTTGTAATATTAAAATAACCGGTTTTTACTACATGAATATGAATGTATATACGGTACATATACCAAAATAACATTTTTTACAATTTTTGTCTGTCTGTCTGTGTCTGTTTGTTCCGGCTAATCTCTGAAACGGCTGGACCGATTTTGACGGGACTTTCACTGGCAGGTAGTGGAAGTAATGACGAGTAACTTAAGCTAATTTTATTTCTACTAAATAACTTTTTTGTTAAATTCCACGTGGACGAAATCGCGGGCACAGCTAGTATGAACTAAAAAATAAAAAATTAATTACAGTTCAAAAAACGAAACAAATACATACGCTTTCGTAGCGAATGAACTAAAAAATCGAAAATAATGTTAAAATATACAGTTTGTGATCAAGAGAAAGAGCAAGAAAATGAAAGTGGGAAATTCCTTTAATTCTGTATACTATAATTTTTTTACATACTCAAAATAAAATAAAGTAACTGAAGCTTTAACATAAAAAACCGTGAGGTACTTTCAACAACTGATATCCAAAGCCTCTGGAAAAAAAGGGGTAAAAAAAGTTAAGGCTCCCTGTTAACTTGGAGCAATCGAGCTCTTATATTTGTAGACCATCTAATGATTTTACATGGCTGATAGATATATTTATTACTAAAGAATACCCGACAATGTTTACAATGTGTCACTTTTCAGCCGTCATATATCCTATAACTTTTGACGACAACTTTTTTTTTTTTGTGATCCATTAATGAGAAAATCATACTTTAAGTATGAAATTATTGTATTGTCATCGGTTGTCCATATGTATGCAAAATTGTACACGATTTAGACGTTTTGAAATTGATGAAAATGTAATGCAAAGATTCCGTTACATTCATAGATAGATACATCATTCATATATAGATACAAGTAAAGCTAATATAATGTATATAAAATTGGATCGCAAGTGCAAAATAAAGTGTTGGAAAAACTATTTCAAGTGAGAGGACGAGCGTGTGTTGTAAGAGAC